>CABFWO010000552.1:130416-149528 GCA_902155825.1 Timema genevievae
CCCCCCCCCAATATATTTCGTGCATCACCCCTGATGATTGGATGGCAAGTAACTCACTGGCAATTAAAACGAGGCCAATCGTCTCCAGACACCTCTTGTTGTTTGTGCAGGGAGCGTGGACTTTCCAACAGACAATGAATGTTTTGCAATGTTTTGCAAGTTGAAGACATCCCTGTGTAATTAACATATTCTTCATATTGTCAAAGATCTTGATAAAATATAGCAAACAATCCGTTCCCGTCACGAACTTGTGACAGTAGGATTCACGTTTAATGTTCTAAGTGAGAAAATAAAAAGGGAAAATGAGTAATCGCTGCACAAAGTCGCGGTGTATTTTTGTCGCCAGGTCTCCTCACGCAGTCGCCGTGTGCGTGGAGGCCCTTAGATATCCGCCTCCCAGTCTCGGTTACTCACGCCTGGAATGGCAAAAGGACAAGATTGCGATGGACAATATAATTAGGGCCCCACCATGTCTGAGTAGAGTGCATGCCTTACCGCCTTTCAAATGGCAAGTCTCTTCTCTCTCCCCTCCCCTACCTACCCCACCCGTTGGACAGCAGACAACTTACAACCGTAATTGAGTTTCGGACAAAGGCGTCGTCGTCGTCGTTACAGTGCAGTTGTCTGTACTCTCTGGTAAAATAAAGCTAAGAAAACCTTTTGTTCTGAATCTTCGTTTTTATCTTGGGACTAATTATAAACAGAAAATATAAATATATAACATAATAAATATAAAATACAAACAGTAGCTAAATGTGACTTTATTATAACCATCATACATTCAGTTGGGTGTTAAACCTAATTCGGTGGCCTCATCGTCTAAGGTGAAATTCTTGTGTTATAATGGACTGCCGATGACAGGGAGATTGGAGTTCAAATCCCGTTATGGTGTACTAAGGGCTCTTTTTTCTAAAATTGTTCTCCACTTATCCTTCACGCAAACAAATGAAAGACACGATGCTAAAAAAAAAAGTTGTGTTAAATAATGAATGGTCTGGGGTCTGTTTGTGGTTTTTACTAATCAGTATTAGAGTTCTGAAACAAATTTCAATTTATAATTTTGGAAAAAAAGAGATAAACATAATCTTTTATAAAATTTGAGTCCTCAAATTTCGAATAATCGAAAGGATTCGTGGATCCCATCCCAGATGTAAGAATGGGATTAAAAATTGTTTTCTACTCTCCCTCCACGCGAATGCAGGTACACTTCCTTCCTAATCCCTAAAACCATTAGCGTAATTAGTACATAAGCGTACAACCCGAACGGATAGTAAGACGCGGTTTAAAAAAAAATTATATAGAATGGTTTTAAAATCTACTTATCTATAACGTGAAGCAAATCCTTTCAACCTTGATTTACCAAGCTATACAATATATATATATATATATATGTTACACATAGCTGTTGGGCTTATATATAAAAAAGTTTTTACACTGAAAATGTGCCGCAAATACAGAAAATTAAAATTTCTTCCGAAATATATTTTTTAGTTTTACCTGAATGATTTTAGTTGTTTAGTATTAAATAAAAACATTTGTTTTAAAGTACAATCGTATTCAGTGCGGTAATGAACATTTTAGTTTTTAGTGCCATAGAGTATGTATGTATGCCCTTAAGACAGGGTTCCCTATTTCATAAAAATTGTACAAGGGATCTTAACCTAAAGGTGATCCTAGTTTTATTGAAACAGTGGAGGGCATCGCGTGAAGTTTCAGTAGGCAGCGTTCACTCTTAAATCATTGCACCTATGATCATGTATTGTCGAAAGAACTGGTTCCCAAACTTTTCCATACCTCGCGCCCCCACCCCCTTCACCCATCCCCCACCTCCGAAGCCAATGATAACTCTCCACGGGGGCCCCCTCATCTCCACCACCATACGAGGGGAAATTAAAAACCTACTCGCACATTTCTAGTATTATCTACGTAACCCATTTCATATTTATAAAAGGAAAAGTTTATTCGGGCGGTAATGAAAAATCCCAGATGTTTAAGCAAATTGTGAAAAAAAGCTAATATTTTTTATCTGATGTGAAAATAAAAACATTTTTTTAAATATTTTTATCTGATGTGAAAATAAAAATATTTTTTTTAAATAAATCTATAATTGTTTCGCAGACCCCGTATTAGGAACCCCTGCAATGTAGACTCTTTCCGTCTGGAACAACACTCGATACCTGATGGTGTGGACCAGAGATTGGTCGATCTCACGTCATCTTTCAGTCGATCACGTAAGAAAACTAATCATCAATAAAAGTCGATATTTGAGTCTTCTAAACTCTCAAATATATCAAGTACTTTAAATTATATTAGGGAGACCAAAATAACCTCTATCTGCAATAATTGGTAATTCCAGAAGATAAATATGAAATCATACATTTTATTAATTCTAAATTTTTTACTTTCTCTATATAAACCCCAGAGAGAGAAGTATTGTGATCTTAAAAAAATCGAACATGACATTTTGATAAATGTCGACGTTTCATGACCTCCTGAAACAAAAAAAGTTGTTTTCGCGATCCCGTCTGTCTGTCTGTACCTCGGGCTAGAGCCTAAACTATTTTACTGATTGGGCTAAAACTTGGTATCTGGAGTTTTCATAGTTTTTGGAATTGGATAACTAACCCTTAAATTAAGGATAGTTTACCGTACCGAAGGGCAAAAATAAAAGGGATTTTCTTAAAATTCGCTCTAACGATTTTGATTAAATTTTTTATCTAGATAGACACTGTTTATCATGATAAACAAGATAGCAACTCTCATAAAAATGTTAATGATTTCTCCGCAACTAAATGAGTTATTACATAACTTATCGTTGTAAAGTTGTAGTACTATCAAAGATAAAAATCTTTTATTTGAAACATATTTTTATAAAACCAATAGTTTCAGCTATAAGCAAATGTATAATATGTATACTTTTTAATTCAGGTCTTTGAAAATTATTTTGATTTTTATGCTCTTTGGTTGACAAAAATGTTTCTCTTTTCTCAATTTTTATGTAACAGTGTTCCTAGTTCCTAAAGCCATAGAGTAAGTAAGCAAGTAACAGTGTATATTATTTCATTTATGATCTTTAGATTCTACAACAATGTATAGACCTATTATTTCGTTTCACAATTCTTGAGAGTTTTTAGTTTGTCTATTTCAAGCTAAGAGGGAGAAAGTCTTTGCGGTGCGCTTTACCAATTTTTTCTGGAAAGGTTAAGTAATAAGTATTTGAGTAAAGATTAAATTTAAGGAATAAAAATAAGATGAATAGACACCAAAAAAAACAGAATAGTTGGTGATCGTGGGAGCTTTTCTAAATTTGTAATTCGTTCGGGGCCCAAAAAGGTTGCTGACCCCTGATGTAGAGGCTCCCCTGTTTCTATACATCCCACACAACACAAGCGCTATGCGGGAACTACATTGACAGGCGATACACTGACAATTTTGTGTCTGGCGCAGACTCGGTTTGATCTCAGCAAAGGTATTGTTTTTTATTATATGCAATTTTCCATCCTCATTGCAGAGGAATTTTAATGCATTCCCTTAAAAATTGAGCCTACTAGCCCTGTTAAAATAAATTAGCCAGGTCATCTAGCTAATAACAAGAACACTGCTACTGGAACGTCGAATGAAAAAAATGAATGGCAATTAAGATAACTTTCTGAGTTGGTGCTGCCACCTGTTAAACAATCAGGAGAACTTTCTAATGCACTTTATATTATGGTTAAAAGAAGACTGTCTTCAATTAATTTAAAAAGTCCTTGCTGGGCTCCTTATGGGGTTTGAGATATTAAAGTCGTCCTGGAAATGTTGGTTGTGTAATTGAACTCTTATTTTTGTGGCGGCCCTTCCGGCAGATGTTTGTTGTAGGTGGGTTTATTATAACCCGCGGTGTTAATTTATGGTAAGCCCTACACGGGACTCAAACAAGTGCTCTAAAAGGTGGTAGATCTGCGCCTGGAGCTCCACAATTAATTACTGTAGAAAGTTTTGCAATAAAGTTGTTTGCTCACCGTTTAAATGACTCGAATTACGGTCGGTGAAAGGTTAATACACCTGAGTCTATAATCATTAATGGATGTTTACGATCATGTTGGAAATATTATGTGTTTTACAATCCCCTCGTGGCTAGACAATAGTACATTCCTGCTTAGTAATTCCTCTTTCTCCACTGTGCTTTGTGAATCAGTGGGACGCGGCCATGACCAATATTGTATACCATATCTTAAGGACTAGGGCTCGTATCCTGATGGGATTGAAAATGCCAAAAGTCCCTCATCGCGTTTCACTACCCGTTCGGGTTATCCGTATACGTACTAGCTACGCTAATGAGCTAGGGATGAGGAAGGTCGAAGGCTACCCGCATTTTCATGGGATCAGAGTGGAAAACCATTTCGGAAAAACCACCCTCATTTCACCAACCGGGAACCCCAATCTGTCATCGGCAGTCTAGTTTAACATGAGTGACGTCTTCTACCAGGCGCTAACGACAACACATTATAAAACTGCCCGTAAGGCCGCTAACGTACCATTGGTTCTCTCGTTGGCGCAAGGGCTAATATAGTAGACCATACGTTCGATATACTAGTCGATTAAAAAGTTAGAGAGAAAGAAATGGTTTGCGCCTATGTAGAACCGTTCTAAAATCTGACGCAGCGTAACCAGTCAGTTAAAGGATCATAAGTTGTTGAATGTAATAATTTTTACTATTAAAACACACATTGGGCTATTACTTTCTTTTTTACTAGATAGAACAAGCTAGATCATCCTATGATTACGTAGTAGATCTCAAGGAGTAGATCAAGAAATGAAAGTCTGGCCAATCTTGGAATACCTTCTTGGTTTTAGAACCTCACTTGGGGCGGATTTTGTCTATTTGACTTATTTTCTCTATCGTAAAATATAGGCTGTTAGAATGTATTTCATATTATTTCTAGTATATTATATTCATTTTATAATGTCTATAATTGTCTATTTTATGAATAAGAAACTCAACGCACCTATTTCGGCTTTGTCCTTTTTTCTCACTACGGTATAGATTTCCTTCTGAAACAGTATGCCATTGAATGATTTAAAAAAAACTTCTTCAGGAATGGCCAATTTTAAATTTGATCCCTTTATATCGTATGAAGTCTATCTTTAAATTATAAAAACTTTCAATATGACGATAGATTCAATTTCACTCGTGAAAATATAGAAAATTATCTAGGGATTGACAGCAATGAGAATTGCCTGAAAACCCGCTTCGGTGGCCACGTGGTCTAAGGCGTAGCTCTCGTAATAGGTTAGACTACCGTTGATGGAGAGATCAGGGTTTGACTGAGGTTTTACTACTGATTGGTTTTCCACACTTTCTTTAAATTCAACTTCCCTCGTCATTTAGTATACTTATATGTGTATAATTCAAACGGGTGGCCTTGCAATTCTAAAAAATAAAGGCTGTAGGTAATAGCTTGTAGTAACATAAATGTTACATTGCTTATTCCCTGTCTGTTTTTCCTTAAGTGCCTATTTGGGGTGCCTAATAATCCGCTTCCTACCTATCACCCACGAAACCACTCTAATTACCCTCCTTTCCTCATCCATTAATTCATCTACATAAAAATAGAAGATTAAAAATTCATTTTGAGTTATTTTTAAAAATTGTGCACATTCTGAACGAACTGATTAGATCAGCACAAGAGAATTTCTATGAGCGAGAACAAAAGGGCCTATCAAGTTTGCCAGGAAAGATATTTTCACATATCTTCCAGGGTAATTTTACACGCCACAATCGACATGGGACCGACGGATTTACTTCCCCTCCGAAGGAAGTTGTGCTACGGATGCTTATTTCTAAAGAAAAATCCGTCCACCTCAGTTGGGTTTGAACCCAGAACATCAGGTCTTGAGGTGAGCACTTTACCCCAAGAACACAGAGGTCAACTGTTGCAAGTTAATGGCAATATGTTTGCAGTTTTTATAGCAACATTTTTGTTTCGCCATAATAAATTAACTTTTGAGCTCCTAATACCATATAATAAGTAAGTATGGAGACTTTTGAGTCGACCTGGATGTTCAAACGTAACGTACAAGACCTTTGCCTCTGAAAGAATAATTTGATTTTCCATAATTGTATCCATTTTAAATAGCTCACTAGCACAAGTTGTGAGGTCAATAAATTGTATATAAAAAACTAAGCTAGGACAAACTATCATGTTTGAATATAAATTGTATCCTATTTAGGACACTGCATATTAATTAGACCGTTGCGAAGTAGACGTCTAAAGGACGCCGGTTTTAGTGCTGTTTAATTTGCAAGCAGAAATGATGGACGGGCATTAGCTTTCACGTCCAGCTTGTTAGCTAAATACGGCTGTAACATGTCAAAACACATTTCATTGTGAATTGTAACACAGACGATATAACAAGCTTGGCAAAATACCCGATCTGGGAATTGTCTTAATTACCCTCATTGCTATTCACTATATCCTGGAGTCTATTGGATTCCATATCCTGGAGTCTATTGGATTCCATATCCTGGAGTCTATTGGATTCCATATCCTGGAGTCTATTGGATTCCATATCCTGGAGTCTATTGGATTCCATATCCTGGAGTCTATTGGATTCCATATCCTGGAGTCTATTGGATTCCATATCCTGGAGTCTATTGGATTCCATATCCTGGAGTCTATTGGATCCCATATCCTGGAGTCTATTGGATTACATATCCTGGTGTATATATTTTTTTATACAAAGGATAAAAACTGTAAATATTACTTTATAAAGTTCGATAGCTCTCTGATTAAATATTATCACGGGTTACGTTTGAATTTGCCTTTACTATCAGGTTTCAAAACAGTTCCACTTTTATTTATTCCGATGGTTCTTTGAAAATACTTTTCAATTAAGCTCCGTCAACACGGTACGTTTTCTATTGGAACGTTTGCGAGTTTTAATAAACCCTTGGGTTTACTCAGTAAACTGGTATTTACACTTTTAGAGGTGTGTAAACGAGCTCACCGTAAGCTTATTAAGTTGTTTAAGTGACTTAAGAGGATAATACAGCTTTAAAGTATTCTGTATGACTGAGGTTATGGCTGCAGTCGATCGTAAAGAGGAATAGATACTGGCGTTAAGCGTAACATTTGATACAGTAATGTGTTTTTAACACCACGTACTACCCGTTCGGGCTATACTAACATGTAAAATTTACGTAAACGTGTCAGAAATGAAGAATATTGAATTTAGAAGAATTTTACCCGCAATTGCGTGGAGACACAGTGGAAAATAATTTTAAATATAAGGAAAGAGATAAAGATTCACAACCATTAAAGAACCGGTGGAGCTATTGTTTCGTCAATTATAACTTTTACATTTCTTTACAACAGGCGAAATATTAACATCTCAATGAAAGAGTAATAATGTGAATGTCCCGACTACTATTTTTCTAATTTGCACGCATATGGCTATTGTTCCTGGATATTTGAACTTATTATGTTTTTTCACAGCCTTGGGACGACAATTTAGAGATTACTATGTTTTCTGTTTTATATGGCCGAGACTCGAGCTCATTCTAATGACAACAGTTCACTCCCTCCATGTTAGGACATACACTATGGAGCTCATTCTAATGACAACAGTTCACTCCCTCCATGTTAGGACAGAGACTATATAGCTCATTATAATGACAACAGTTCACGCCCTTCATCTCTCTAGTCAGCTTTATAGTATCGGCTTTTTGAGTTCTAGAAGTGAACGCTATTTCACTGCTGGCCTCTTATATACATGTCAGTGTTTATTTCTGCTGTAAACTGCGAGTTGAAACGTCAAATGATTTTCCCGGACGAGACTAATGAAGACATTACCACCCTGCACCCAGGGTTTATTCTCCTCCCTTCGCCCCCTACTTCTGCATCACCCATACCCCAAGTGTGTTGACGGGAGTGTGAGGGACCTTTTGAAGGGGGAGGGGGATCTAGAAGATTGTAACAGGAAAGTTGGTTCATATCCCACGGAATGGGAGTGATCTATTATTTACACAGTATCGGGGAGGGAAAGGTTGGGGGAGTAACTTGTGTTTTCCTTCTGTGCCACCGCGCAGATGAAGTTTTGTACCACTTCGGGTGAGACGGGCAAACTTGGAGGGAGAGGTCGTTGGGGTTTCGTCCATCCAGTCTGTTGCATTATCCACTTATCCTTTCTCTCCCACAAATAAAAACTTCAAGTAGTTCCCTTGTTTTTAAGTGATTGTGAGTTGAGAAGTGATCACCTTTTTTACTTGTTTAGAACATATAAGTAGGTGCGGAAATAAACTATTGATTGGGGGGAGGGGGGGCTGATCCAAATGAACGTTTGAAGTCTAGATTGAACTCCTTAATTGAAAAATAAAGGCTGTGTGTGATCTTAAGCGGCTGCATTCATGTGTTTTTTTTTACTTTCTCAAATTCTTATATAGATTATTGTAATCGTGACAATATCAAACCTTGTAGGCCCAATTATGACGAATCTTAACTTTTCAAAAGGTTCTTGTAACTATCTGGACCAAGCGGTAATAATAAAGGATACTTCTAAAAAGGCCGAGGAGAGGATCTTGTTGCTCCTCTGAGGACAGACGCGTACGGATACTTCCGGTTTCCTAATCTAGTGATTTATTTAAAAGTTTGTTTCCTCACTGTATTAATAAAAGACCAATTTGTAATAATTAAAACACAACGCATTAAAATATCCGCTAACGATAATATTGATTTTCATTTGCCTTTAACTTTTCCTAAGATAACCCAAACTATCGTAATAGTAAGCGACAGTCCCATATTAAATTGACTAAACAATAGCGACGCAGTCATTACGGAAATAGTGTTATTAAGTCTGAAAATGATTACAATGAAACGCTTGCCTGTAGTGTGTCTCACCTTCCCTGGGGGACGTTGTTTGGACGCTGTAATATGTAATTCTGGGCGTGATGTTGACATGTTGTCCCGTCTTGGGGGGGACACTCCTCACTACTCTCCAGCCAGCAAAGCTCGCTGTCCACAAACACTGTTTGCTCGCTCATCTCCTAAATTATTCCAGACGTTCATCTCTGTAGTTTCCGAGACGGAAGTACACTCCACTCTGACATTGGGGCTGCTGATTGCTGGTGTGCATAGGGGTTTGGACGATTAAAGTGAGAGTTCACAGATCGCTAGACAAGATCAGTGTTTTTAAAGTTCTTAGAGCAAAACATTTTTTAGACAAAATAAATAAATATTGCTCCGGTACAAACATATTTTAATTTTCTTCCCAAGGTGATATCAACCGTTGTTGAATATTGATAAACTTTTTAAATGAAGATAAATAGTTTTCATTAAATTCCAGGACACCTTTCACAGATATTCAAAACTGTGTATATCACCGTGTGAAGAAAATTAAACTCTTTTTCTACTGGAGGATTATTAGATTTATTTTGACAAAAAATTGTTTTAAGCAAAACCTGCAAAAAATACTTACTCGCGTGCAAATCCGTAGCACAACTTCCTTCGGATGAGAAGTAAAGCCATCTGTCCCATGTCGATTGTGGCTTGTAAAAGAACCGTGGGAGGTCTGTGAAATACTTTTCCTGAAAAAATCGATAGACCCTTTCTTGCTCGCTCGTAGAAATACAATCCGTAAAGCAATGGGAAATTATCGCACTTAAAGGAATTCCCTAAGATTAATCCCAGATGATGCGGGTAGCACTAAACGGCCGAAGGGCTGAGTGCAAGTAACACTCCGGGTAGAGGGGGGGCGTATAAGGACCAATCCTCGGTTTGAAAACTCGTCGTTATACAACGGTTAACACACATGAAGGGGAAAAGGGGAAAGTCACTTTTTAACTAAAATTGAGCTAGTACTACCATCTATTAGACAATCGTGAGACCTTTCTAAAGTACTTTAGATTATAGTTAAGAGATTTCTATCATTAAAAAAAAAGTTCGTGCTCTGCTCCTTACGGGGTTTGAGATTTCTAAGTCATGGTCCAGGAAAATGTGTTTAGTGTGAGTTCCCCTATTTTCCCCTTGTACCCTAGATGTGTTTCCTTCTTTTCCCCTTGTACCCCAGATGTGTTTCCTTCTTTTCCCCTTGTACCCTAGATGTGTTTCCTTCTTTTCCCCTTGTACCCCAGATGTGTTTCCTTCTTTTCCCCTTGTACCCCAGATGTGTTTCCTTCTTTTCCCCTTGTACCCCAGATGTGTTTCCTTCTTTTCCCCTTGTACNAGATATGTTTCCTTCTTTCCCCCCTTGTACCCTAGATATGTTTCCTTCTTTCCCCCCTTGTACCCTAGATATGTTTCCTTCTTTCCCCCCTTGTACCCTAGATATGTTTCCTTCTTTCCCCCCTTGTACCCTAGATATGTTTCCTTCTTTCCCCCCTTGTACCCTAGATATGTTTCCTTCTTTCCCCCCTTGTACCCTAGATATGTTTCCTTCTTTCCCCCCTTGTACCCTAGATATGTTTCCTTCTTTCCCCCCTTGTACCCTAGATATGTTTCCTTCTTTCCCCCCTTGTACCCTAGATATGTTTCCTTCTTTCCCCCCTTGTACCCTAGATATGTTTCCTTCTTTCCCCCCTTGTACCCTAGATATGTTTCCTTCTTTCCCCCCTTGTACCCTAGATATGTTTCCTTCTTTCCCCCCTTGTACCCTAGATATGTTTCGGGCGGTAGATGAAACGCTAATGCACAGCTGTGCATACGCCAAGCGGTAGTTTAATGACTATGCCTCAAGGGACGTGTAGTTCGATCACCCCTCCCCTTTGATAACAATACCCCCTCTTGTTGTTCAGGGAATCATTAATCTAAACATGGCGAATGTTGTCACACCTTGTCAGTCGACCCTCATGTGTGGATCGCCGGCCCTTAATTACGGTGTCCGAGGTGAAAAGGGGGGAGGGAAGGTCCGCCGATTGAATTACACGATAAAAGCAGCCCTTACCCGGGACCCTTTGTCTTCTACTGGGTTTGGCATCCTTCCCTGTCACACATACTTCCCTCTCGTTTCATATTTAGGACCTACAATTGTTGAGAGAGAGAGAGAGAGAGAGAGAGTTGAATAAACTATAAAAGACCTATTTTCATAGAAAGAGCTCTATCTGACAGCCATAAAAGTTAACTAGATTAATACGTAAAGTCATTTGATCTGCGGCTGTCACTTTTGATAGATATTGTCAATACCTATAAAATATCAATAATATAATAAACGTTATCGCTCGCTTCGGTGGCCGCGTTGTCTATACAACGCGCTACTCTTGTGTTGGACTAGACTACCGAAGGTGGGGAGATCGAAGTTATATCCCGGTGAATGCACTGAGGGTGGTTTTCCCAAATTGGTTTTTCACTCTTTCTCTCCACGCAAATGCGGTTGCACTTTCTCTAAATTAAACCTTCCTAATTCCTAACATTAGTGTAATTAGTATATAGGTGTATAACCCGAACGTGCAATAAGACGCGATGCAAAAAAAAAAAGTCAATGTTGGCCGCAGAAAAAATAGGATTGTATTTTTTGAAATGCCTTTAATATGAAGATTTGACTATTGATAAATTCCCTATAACAGTTACGATTGGTATTTCTGATTGTTCTAAAGGCCTACCGGAGAGTTAAGATGACCTAGAAATTAAGGGTTATTTAAAAATGTGTGATTCACGCCAAAATTATAGAGGCAAAAGCTACCAACATATCCCGCCCTATATGATTAAATGATTGGATTTTAATTTTGATAGTTTGAAAAAAAATCTTTTTCAGAAACGTTTCATGTGAAATGTCGCAGTTCTGAGATCAAAGTAAATAGCTGGAAGCACAATCTAGCCTATCCTCAAAAATATGGTTATTTTTAACAGGGTCACATGGTCTTAGGAGTCACACTCGCAATATAATAGAGCGCCGATTTCGGGGCTATCGGGGCTTGAATACCGTTCGGGTGTACTGATAGTTTTCCTAAATGGCTTTACCACTCTCCCTGCGTGCAAATGCGGGTGCACTTCCTCATTCAACCTGTATTATCCATAGCTCATTAGAATGTTAAGTACTTATGCGTACAACCCGAACAGGTAATAAAACGTGGTGCTAAAAAACTTGGTCACTACAGAATATTATAATTTAAAATGATAGTTTTAGTGGTTTAGAGGCTTCAGGTCTGGTATTATCATAGCAAATAACCATAGTGTGTGGCTATTTCCCTACAAGGAAACACTTCATATTAATTTTATTTAGAGTATTAAATAATGAAGTGCTTAAAAAATAGGGGTTTTTTTTCCCACGTCTTCCGTATTTCTTGAGCGTACAATAATAATGGATATCCCCGGTCTTCTACTTAACGAGGGTTATAAATCAAGTGAAACTAAAGTGGTGATTTGCTCATTCTAGCACCACCCGCAATGGAAGATATCATCCCGGCTTCTTTACACATAAAGTATGAATATTTAATGCCGGAATCCTTTTTCGTTTGAAATTCTCTCCCCCCACTATTTCCGCTCTGTTGTTTTTGCTTGTAAGCTCCCTACCCATTGTCATGCTCGACTTTTGAAGGAACAAAATGCAATCTGCCGTCGAGAATAGTGTTTTCCATCCCCTTCCCTTGTCCATTTTTTCTGAGATACACTCGTATGACTCGTGTTCCACAGTCCATTTTTCTTAAAAAGTGCTTGCCTATTAGAAAATACCTACATTGTTTTTTGCAGTCAACATTGATAACATTTTACCATATTATTAGTTTTATTTGGATGAGTATTGATAATACCTATCAAAAGTGGAAGCTTTATATTACTTGACTTGACGTATGAATACATAAAAGTAGATCTAACTTGCCTTATCTCACAAATAGAAAAGTTAGCCATTTTTATTTTAATCGAACTGTGGTATATTGTCTTAAGAAAAAGTTTTTTATAAACTGGTAAATTATGATTTATACCTAAATATACAAATCTTAGTCAAATTTTTACATCATTGAAAATAATTGAAGGTATTAGAGATTGAAATAAAGTTGTATGACCGATGCATGTTTATTTTTAATTCGGAAATTCATAATGTATTTTCACACGACCATACGTGTGTGTGTGTGTGTGTGTGTGTGTGTGTGTGTGTGTGTCTTTCTTTCTCTTTCTTTCTCTTTCTTTCTCTTTCTTTCTCTTTCTTTCTCTTTCTTTCTCTTTATTTCTCTTTCTTTCTCTTTCTTTCTCTTTCTTTCTCTTTCTTTCTCTTTCTTTCTCTTTCTTTCTCTTTCTTTCTCTTTCTTTCTCTTTCTTTCTTTCTCTTTCTTTCTCTTTCTTTCTCTTTCTTTCTCTTTCTTTCTCTCTCTTTCTCTCTCTTTCTCTCTCTTTCTCTCTCTTTCTCTCTCTTTCTCTCTCTTTCTCTCTCTTTTTTTCTCTTTCTCTTTTTTTCTCTTTCTCTTTTTTTCTCTCTCTCTTTTTTTCTCTCTCTTTTTTTCTCTCTCTTTTTTTCTCTCTTTTTTTCTCTCTCTCTTTTTTTCTACTCTCTCTTTTTTTCTCTTTTTTTCTCTCTCTCCACGTAAATGCGGGTACACTTCCCCTAAATTCATTCCTAGCTCATTTTCTTAGTTAGAACAGGTTTAAAAGACGATTTATAAGATCCGGTGCTAACAACCAAGAATAGGGAAAGAATTATTACTCCACCTCCAGCGCACACACTAAAGAAAGAAATATTAAATTTACTGTGTTTTACATTTAAGTGAAATTTAATTTAAAACCGTTTTTCGCTTCCACTAATCGGCCGTTGCACGTGATCATTCTCGTGAAACTGTGGCATCGTGTATATTTCATTCGAATTAGTTCTCACAAATTTTAAAACAGTTAAAAATATTGGTTACAATTTCCATAAGGAAAGGCAATTGGAATAGTTGTATCTCTCTTCACAAATTCATACGTCAGTTCATGTGATCTGCGTCTGTCGCTTTTTATAGATAATATCAATAAAGATAAAAAAAACAAATAATATAGTAAAATGTTGTTAATGTTGGCCTTAAAAAATGTTTGTATTTTCTACAAAAAAAAAACTTTCTATGGGAATCCTACTGTAATAATCTTCTATTAAACCAAATCATAAATTTCCCCTTTAAAGTTTAAAGTAATAATCTCTGTATGAATTGAATTCATTCCTTTTTGGACTCTATATTTTTTTTTAATATCTAAACCTTTTGCCGTTCCCGCCCTTCTTCCCTCCCTCCCAGATTTATTAGGATAAATTACCAACCCGCGTCCATTTGTTGTTTATGTCGGCCTTTCGTGCAGTTAGTTGCTACTTCTCCTGGTAGATGGCAGTCTGGTTGATGTGTTATTGTTTGCCCGCCAGCGGTGTCGATACGTCGACTTTGATGGATGAACCGTGGACAACCTCCACCCTGGCCTACATATACTATTACATCCTCTTAACGGAGGGGTTGATTTTATATTCTCTCCTAGTTTCCCCTTTCACATCCTGGACCTATTAATTAGACTTGATGCCCTAAACATGTAACAGTCAAGTGGTTTTGTTTCCAAACCTTCATAATTTAACCGACAGAAGTTCCCGTACTTGAAACAAACTCGTTCATTGAAGGGTGACCTTACCTACAGTTTCATTGGGGGCGTGGCGATGTAATTTTGTCCTACAGGACTAGGACACTCATAGGTACTGGTTTTCAACACAGTACTTTTGAGAACATTTTTGAAGTGAACAGAGCTGGTGCAAGGAACATGCCCCTATAGTTGTTTTTTTTAATAAGTTTTCAAGTTATATTTGACAAAATGTTTGTATACGTGCGATGACAATTAAATTTGCTGTCTAATATGTGGTGTAAATAAATTCCTATGAAAAGGCGAGCAAGTAAACGCCGATTTTTGTAATAATGTATTTCTTAAGGGGGCTAAAATAAATAAAATAGTTCTCCAGTCTTGATGTGGTGATATCAACAGTTGTTAATGTCATGAGCATGGCGGCATTAGTTGGGAAACTTTTTAAATTAAGATAAAAAGTTATCATTAAATTCCAGAACACCCTTGACGGATATTAAACAGCTGTCGAGATCACCATGTGAAGAAAATTAAACTCTTTGTTTCTACTGGAGCAATATTTGATTTATTTTGTCCAAAATAAAAGTTAGGGTATAAAAACGGCAAAAAAAAACTGACCTTTTTACTCATCCCCTACGGCCTACACTCCTACCTAAAAGATATTTTTCCTTCCCATTTTGTTAGTAAAAAAGACCTTACAGTATGGACTTTATACCAAAATAAGTGTGGTACGTTTTACTTTTGTATTATCTACCCCAAGTCTCTAAAATATGGTCCTTTATATTTCTTTTTGTTGATTTCTAGGTTAGAATTTTGCTTTTAAAGAGACGTATTATTAGAACTAGAGTCTGTTCAGCGTAGGAATTGTTTTCTGAAAGGCCTTTTTCCCTACCAGAAATCTATTAAATAGTAGGATATTGGTAGGAAAAAAGACCTTTCAGAGAGTAATTCCTACCGTGAATGGAGTATATTGTGCTGAAGTTAGTTGGAAGTGATTATTAGAAACCAACATCCTAAATGTATTCATAATCATTAAAGTAGAAAAAATATGATGCAATTAAAATGTGTTTATGTGTTTTTACATAAAAAAATGGGCATTAATAACTTATTTGTTCCTTAAAATTGATGATGTAATTAATGTTCCTTTAGGATAGATCTTATTTGACTTGAATAACTCAGAGTAAATAGAGAAAAAAATAACAGTCGTAGGGGGAGATTAAAAGATAGTTAAATACACATCTGTTTTTTAATAGCGTGCATCACATGCCAATCAACTCTGTGATTCAGTCGGCTAGAAATGGTAAATTTGCACGAACACTTTCACGTGGATTATTTCTGACTAAACATTAATGGATATAAAGAGTTAATATAAGTTCCTAGTACATAACATTGTTGAAATATTAAATGATATTGGGATAGAAACTGCGTTTAAAAAGCTGTTTTTGACCCTTTTAGAATGGCTTCACAGATAAACATTATGCGCAAATCTTCATTCTGTCATAATAGACATACTGTAGTTATTAACAAGAAACTTTGTCGTTTTATCCCTCATCGTCACCGCGGAAAATTTCGAGCAAAGCTTGATTCACACGTTCACCGAAAATAGAAAGCAGAATTTGCTTGAGTGGCGCAGCAACTCACTCGCTGTATGTTGAACCATGATGCATTGTAACACAAACTTAAAACAGCTCACTATCAACATATTTTATTTTCTAGTGGATAAACATATTTTAGATCATTCTCCTGATGGATGTTTTCAAATTAAAGTTCTTTGTCGTGGCACACTCCTATACATCGATACAAGCTTTACATTACCGGGTTATTTCAAAACTCTTAACAGTGGCCAACAAAGCTGTCTGCTTTCTTCCGGCTGAACAGTGCATGCGCTGTCAAATGCGCATTCGCACTGATTTGAGATGGCCGGATCTGAGATTTGACTGGTTCTCATCTGCCAAACATCTTGGGCAGAGCGGACAAAGTAAAGATGAGTTTAACTTAAACGGAATAGCTCGCACCGACACGGCGGAAATCTTGTGATTGGCTTAAAGTTCGTCGCGTGACCATGCTTCTTTTCTGCGCTAGTTTTTCGGCGAACGTGTGAATCCACAATAATCATTCAAATATAAATGCGCTGCACACACTTATGGCAGATTTTGGTCTTTTCTTTTCCCTTTAACTTCCATACCTCACGCAAGCCGGGAGCAGAGTTGGGCCTACTATGATGAATGCTCTTAAAACTCCTTTTCTATTGCTAATTCAGGGTAACACTATTGAATTTTTTGTAACGTTGGTTCTTACTTGTCATGTTTATAATTTTTTGTCTTGTTTTTCTAAAATATATATATCACGCCACCTATATGTCGATTCCGTTATTTAATGTTATGACCACAGTAAGCTTTTGTGAGCTCTGTGATATATATATTTCTCGCTCGTAGCCCAAGGAATATTTTATCAGACCGTCGAAGCGCTATTTGTTTATTTTGTTTTTAACCTTTGAAGGGGCTGGCGTTCGAGAGCCCCTCGGAGCTGGTGTGTGTACCCTTTTTGTTATCATGCGAGTGTCATAGCTTGTAGCCTGAGGTAATCTAGAGTATGTAAGTATGACATAAGGCTAGTGAACTTACAATTTCAACTCCCCTGACTCAGAAGTAGAGTATTTAGAGTAGGCCGTGTTTTGATAAGTAGCATAACACATAGTATTGTCCAAACTAGTATCTCAAGGGAATATCTCCTCATTTTAAATATAACAAGAGTTTTTGAGGAGAGGGATAGTCCGAAGTGCTCTCTACATACTCAGCTACCAAGTTTAACCAACTCTTAGGGAGAATATCCCACAGCTTGAGTCCATGTTCTGTACTGTGGAGGACACCACAACCCATCTTGGTAGTCAGAGTTAGATAATAACAGCACAGCGTAGTGTTCGACACCAGCTAGAGTTATAACACCGAAGATAGTTCAGGGCACGGACTACTGAGTAGGGACATTTATGGAACGAGTATTCTCTTCCATAATATTTCATTTATTTGAAAATCCTACATCACATTAAATGTACGCTTACCTTAATCTATTTCAATAAACCGTATTAAACGAACCCCACATTATTTGCCACCACCTATCCATCACACCAAGTCCATCCTGACACGTAGACCCGCGGGCAAAGGGGGTAGCAATATGAGCATATATATGAATATTGATGACTTTATATGCAATAATTATAAATAACTTTTAAACAAACAACAAACACCACTCCTATCTCAAAAGGTATGATTATGCTTAATTTTATTTATGACCAACGAGAGGAAGAACCTAATTTCACTTTTAAATAAATAAAAAAAAAATTCGTGCCATACGAATAACATAACTGAATTAATTCTAGAATTCAAACATGGGTTTTCAATTTTCTGAATAAAAAAACATTTATAGTTTATTTCACGGTGCCAATAGTGACCCAGATTATTGGGGGGAGGGGCGTATCCTCCCCCCTCGCACTAACGACGCCCATGCTATGGTTCTGCATACGATTATAAAGGCGTTTTATCTGACCACTAGTAAAGTGACTAGTTCTACAGCTCTTTCACATATTCATACGTCAAGTTATGTGATCCGGAGCCTTCACTTGTGATAAATATCATCAATACTTGTAAAATAAAACTAATAAGATATTAAAATGCTGTCAATTTTGGCCACAAAAACACGTTTAAGTATTTTCTAAAAAGGCCTTTCCTATGTAAATTGGAGTGTAGATATAGCCAGCCTCCATCGTGGGGCCAGATTGTTGGTACAATATGGAACATAAATAGAATACATCATTTACACACAACGTATATTTGTGGTCTTTTAATAAATTGAACTGAAGGTGTTTTTTTCGTAAAATGGTTTTCCTCTCTCCTTCCATGCAAATGTGGGTAGATTACATCTAAAATGCTTCCTTCTTAATACCTACCTCATTAGAGTAGTTAGGATATGCTTATAACCTGAACAGGTAATAAGACGCGGCGATAAAAAGGGTAAGTTGTTAACTCACTTAGGTGATATCCACCCTCAAGTATATACATATCACCCAAAGAGTTAAAAAAAATATATTCAAAGAAGGGTGTTTTTAATTGGGGTTTTAAATTAAAATATGAATAGTTTTTGTACCTATATTAATTGTAATTCCCATTTACATTTCTCGAATGTTTTCTAGCTGTCTTCACCAAATTAATGCATAGTGTTTTAATGGGCCGGAGATTAGTTTATTAATTTTTCAAATTGAGGGCCTATAAATGAAACCATTGAATATCACGCGAATTAATAACTGAATCAGACTCGGAAGGGTCAGAAGAGGTTTGTTGGAAAACCAACATGTAGGCAACACGGGTCTTTTGAAAACTGTTTCTTGGGTGGGAGACAAGGGGTGTGGGAGGATGTTAAGGTTAAGGGGGCTTTGGGAAACTGCTATATTTCGCACAGAGAGGATTTCATTGTATTTTGGACCTCTTGAAACTACCGTTAAAACTTTGTTCTTAAGATGTAAATTATAATGATCCACTTGAAATTGTTCAGTAAAGTAGTTCGGCACCAGGCAAAATTGTTTTGACTGGCAGAGAGATCTGAGAGGAGAGAAAGGGAAATGGTTGGGGG
>CABFWO010000552.1:160151-207525 GCA_902155825.1 Timema genevievae
GCTCTCTTTCACTCTATCTTAAATATTTACCATCTTTAATATGCAGTAACCCTTATTTGCGGCCAGATTTAATTAAGCAACCGTATATCATAATAAGCAGAAAAAAATTAGCTTTAATTTGATATATAAACAATAAATGTACGTTATGAACGTATAAACGTATCAAAATCATACCTGTTTACACCTGGCTGCGAAGAGGTGCGGCCAAGTGCGCAACGGCAACCGTGATTTTCCACAGTTTCCATGTATATTGCCGTAAAGTGGACGATATTTTATTTAAAAAACCAGCGAATGAAATTTTTTCCGAAAAATCAATTTGCAATAATTTAATTAAAAATAGTAGCGGCCACATTTTTATAGGCACCTTGGTAGATATATATTTTCCTAATCATAAATATGCCTAAAAATTTGATTTTTAGCAAACACTCGATGAGTGCACTAATTCTGCAGTCGGATCTTAGACTATTTTCTCTCCCCCTTGACATTTTACATATACATTACTAATTAGATTATTTCAGTTACGATTACATTAAATTATATATAAAAAGTAAAAATATATATATTATATTTATACTGCTTCAGAAGCCGAATGGCCTAAGGTTTATTTCTCGTATTGACTGTCCTGCTGATCCCGCGGATATTGGGGTTCGAATCCCAGTCGGGTCCACTGAGGGTGGGTTTTACTAAGTGGTCTCCCCACTCTCCTTCCACGCAAATGTGGATAGAATACCTCTACAATCCTTCCTTCATCATCCCAATTTAATTAGAATAATTAGTGTATGTATAACCTGAACAGTTAGTAAGACGCCCTGAAAATAAAAACTTTCTACGTCACCAATAAATCTCCGGTGCTAGTCATACATAAACTTAATGGCTGGGGGGAAGCGGTGTGTTTTAACATCGAATCGACAACTACTGCTTTCTGCGAGTTTTTAGAACTGCACCAACTGTTAGTCATCGGTGTCGCGGTGTCAAACGCTCTTATTGAAACTATACACACTAGAGCGTCGATAATTCGGCTCGCCAAGAACATTTATTATTTATAAAAATAATCACAGTAGTATTAATATCAAAGATATGACCGCCATAAAATACACCTCAAACCTTGTTAATAAATAAATTGGGGCTTTTTTCGTTGTTAGATTTTTGCCTTATTATATTCCTTCAGAATTTGTGATAGCAACAAGAAAACATTACGTAAGTTCGTTGTTTGAATAAAGCGAAAATGTTTCTACCTTAACGCTTAAGTTTTCGTTTTTTCGAAAATCCGGACAAATCTATAATCTGGACTGGGTCGATCCCCAATTAGTCCGAATCATTGACGCTTTACTGTTTCTACAAGACACAGTGACCTATCACTGTCGGGTCAATCACATGTGACGGAGCTTGGACACTGTGGGATCGGTCACCAGTGTCCCAGTGAGGAAAGGCCCTAAAGACACCGTAAACCCCCTCCCAGAAGGTGTTCAAATTGCAAGTGGCAGTCTCTGTTACATCAGTCATCGCGAGAACACATGTTCCTGTGTGATGCGATGAATGTACCAATTTCGTCAGCCAGACCCTCTGTCTGCGGAGTAGGTAATTGTAGTGCAGCACTCCTAGTCGTGGCGGTAGACCTACATAAACGTGACGCTCGGAGAGACGGAGGAAAAATGGAGTAAGTAGACTTTATAAACCAAGCGTCAACTTTACCATTTGATCCAGAGGTTTGTTTCTTGATTACTGTCAAATTCGTGTACTGATTTTAAGGAAATTTGGCTGGGACATTGTTTGAATATAGGCCAAACAACGTATACCCTGTCTACGATAGGAGAGTAGGTGACATCTAGCAGAAGGTTCTGTATTGCAAACATCGGCTGGAAGTGACTAATGTAAATTTTCTATAGTCTAATACAGAAAACTATAGCACGATGTAACGTCCGGTTCGAACTGTGTTTCCCACCTAAACTAGGTGTTATCCGCGGGGTGAGACGTTTGGTTCGAAGTGTTTCCTAGCTATGTGATGTGCTATCGGGCTAGTAGATACACTGGTAGCGATTCTAATTGGCTCTCCCATCGCCTAGTGCTGTAGAGGTCTATGTTTTCATCCGTCTATGAATGCTCCTGAGGAAACACAGAACGTCGATTGAGTCAGCCGAGTGAAGGTATGTCTTGCCGTTAAAATAACACCGCAATACAGGACAATCCCCTCCTCGTTCCCTTCTAATACGGAACAACTTTCCTTGGTTTAATAGGTTTACAATCCTATCCATTAAATCTATAAACCTTTCTAGCCACAAACCCCCCCCCCTTTCTTTTCCGCGTCTCGCAACACACCCAAGCTATACGCATTTTAATTGCGCTCCTATACAAGAGATAATTCAGGTAAAATTTAGAAGTGTTTCCGAATTTGCGTGGAAGTGGAGAAGAAATAAATTTAAGAAAAAAATCAACATTTATCTTATCAGTATTCAAACCCTAAAATTTGAAATTTTAAAAATACATACTTCGTTTTGGCCTAGGTTTAAAAAAATAACCCTGACAAATTTCGTAAAATTGTATCCATTCATTTGACAGCTTTTACGAAACAAACGGGTGAAATGGTTGAGTTAAAACCATGCGTACGGGACTAAATGGACAAAAAACCACGCGTACGGGACTGGCTTTACCAAAAACCACGTGTACGGGACTGGATTTACCAAAAACCATGCGTACGGGACTGGATTTACCAAAAACCATGCGTACGGGACTGGATTTACCAAAAACCAACGCGTACGGGACTGGATTTACCAAAAACCACGCGTACGGGACTGGATTTACCAAAAACCACGCGTCCGGGACTGGATTTACCAAAAACCACGCGTCCGGGACTGGATTTACCAAAAACCACGCGTCCGGGACTAAATATCTCCAGTCTGTTAGCCTGATGGGTTTAAATTCCATTTTCTCAGGTCGGTAAACCACGCAACTTCTAAGCTAAATCAAAATTAATCTAAAAGAGAGAATTATTTAAGAGTTAGCTCTACTTCAAAGTAATAACGATTCAAGCTCATGAATTATGTATGTTACAACCATTGAAACTCAACACAAGCCAAGTAAGAACATTATCTCATAGAGCGCTTATTTCAGGGCTCGGTGAGTAAAGTAATGGCTAGTGTTTTGTCAGGCGGTTTCCTGCTTTCCGTCCTTGTTCATTATTTTGATGGGAAAGCTAAAGAGACCGCGTTGGTTGTGTCAGGGGATGAAAGTTGTTGCGCCTCTTCATTTGGAGAGCACAGCATCTCTCAACACTGTACCCAAGTCGATACAAATCCTGCTAGATATATACTAAATAAAGATAAATTTATAATATTGTTTATTTTTTAACGTAGGGGCCAAGGTTGCTTGGCGAATAAAATACAAGCTAATACAAATTATTGAAGTCTCTTGTGTTGTCTTACACCTCAATATATAATTTCCTAATGTATGTCTCTTTCCACACCCTCCAGAAGCCCTATTTGACCCAGAAAGCTGAAACTTTTGACACTTGGAGTATATACCATAGAACAGAACCTGGAACATTACCTAATCCAGCCGCATTTTCCAATTTTACATCACATTTTTTTTGTATTGATATTGTTTTTAAAGAATTAAAAGAACGGAATGAGTCAGCGTTTTTTAGCTTATACTAAAAAAACATAAAGGCTGCATCCTAGCCTGTAAATTTTAGTTAACCTGTCACCGATTGACTTATTTATTATTTGACCTGCTAAAATCCTTGATAAAAGATAAATAATATGACAGATTGGTACTTATTTAAATCAATTCATTTAAGAGAGACTAAATATTGAATACTTCCGAAAACGTTTCTAGAGTCATCAATCCAAAACTAATTTTTCATTTACCTACTGATTTTGAAATCAAGCGAACAATACAATTAAAATTCTGAAAATAATTCCTAGTGTAGGATTTAAAAAGACTAGAAAACTCAGCATTCGCTATTTTATTATTTTATCTGCCAGGCCTACTTTGAAAAGAATATAGATCTAGGGGGAATACGAGGCTAGATCTGTGGGGGTAATAAGCATAGATCTGGTGGAGGGGTCGGGGGGAGGGGTCTGGGCTATAGATTAGGGAATGCAAAGAGTTGGATTTGGGGGAATGAAAGTCTGGGTTGGCTTCACTACCTCACGACCTTCTCATTACCAAAGATATCGAGCGAAATGTGCCGCCCTAGTGAAATCTTTTGTCATCAGATACATTTGTGGCCGTCCTCCGTTCCATCCCTTCCAGTCTCTTTGAGCTGTTCATTTCACCTCTGAAACATAATTAAAATCAGTCGCGTTCATAATTACATCAGCGCTGTCTGCACAGATTACAAAAAGCATCGACAAATATACCTTTTTCGACGGTATAATTGAAACGCTCTTTAAAGTTTGTTTACGGTAAGTTGTGCCTTTTGCGTTATTTAAAAAGCTAGTTCGACCCAGGGATGAGTAAAACCCCCATTTAGTATTCAAACTCACTTTACACTATCTTGTTAACCGCTTAAGTGGTAGCTATCAAGCGAGTTTTACATGGCTGTTTTAAACCGTTCTAAGCTCACATTGAACATTAAAAATACTGAGATACACATTTAAAAAATGCAATCTTAATATTTTATAATAAAAAAGGATATAGTAGGCCCCCTATATTTTTACTTTCTCGCTATCTTACAGGTAGAGAAAGTATTGTGATCGTCAAAAAAATTGAACTCAAGATTTTGATGAATCTGGAAGTTTCATGACCCCCCGAATTCGAAAAAGTTATTTTTGAATCTCCGTCTGTCTGTATGTCTGTTTGTACTTCCGACTAGAGCCTAAACTGTTTTACTGATCGCGCTAAAACTTGGTATCTAGGGTTTTTATAGGGTTGCCCCGAGGGTTTTTTGGAATTAGATATCTAACCCTAAAATCAAGGGTATTTGCTGAACGGCAAAAAGAGAAAAAGTTGATTCTCTCACTCAAAACCGGCTCTTAACGATTTTGATTAAATTTCATTTCTAAACTTTATAAATATTCCAAACAAAATAGCTCCTTAATATTTTGGCAAAATGACTTTAAGGGCTCTGGTCTGATGCGTAAATTATAATTTTTTATCATATCTCCGAAACTATTTGAGACATTAAATTATTTATCATTACAAATATATAGATTTATTTATAATACAAATATTTTATTCGAAGCATATTTTTATAAAACCATAACTTTAGAGCTATGCGCAAATATTTATATTTTTTTAACTTTTCAAACACAAAAGGTTAAGTATTGCGACCGTAAAAAAAATAATCTAACCTGAAATGTTGATGGATGTCAACGTCTCGTGACCCCCCGAACTTTAAAAAGTGGTCTTTGCGATGCTGTCTGTCTGTGTGTCTGTTTCAACTTAAAATTAAGAGTAGTTTAGTAAAGGTCGAAAAGAGAAAAAATCGATTTTCTTAAAATCGGCTCTAGACGTTGATTAAAGTTATAAATAAACTGGCTATTTTCATTTTCCTATGAAGATAACTTGTAGGGTACTTTACGGAAGCGGAAATCTACGTATCTCAGACTATTTGAGATATTAAATAACTTATCGTTACAACATTGTAGTACTATTAAAAATAAAAAACTTATGTATATGAAATATATTTTTATAAAATGTTTAGTTTCTGAGATATTGGGAAATATATTAATACAATTTTGTGAGCTTTAGTTGTAAAGAGATACTAAAGTTTTAACGCAATAATTCTCCAATGCCATAGAGTAATTAAATATAAGTCTCTCAAAGTTTGTTATTTTTCCTAAAACCTCTTAGATCATTGTTGTACAAAAATTACAAAAATTTCTCCTATCTCCTTTATTTTAAACTCAATAGTCAATATTTACATTTTTTATTGGTCAAAATGATTATAAATGAGGAATTTAATAGAAATGCGATGGCATGAAGATGTGTAACACCTAATAAAATGTCGAAAACTTTGACCGGAAGTTGAAATCTTAATACGAAGGGTTGACCCTTGTGGACCCAATATTGATCTTTTTTTATCGGTTCAAACATACAAATGAGGACATTAATTTTTTTTTAATAAATTTATAACATTTAAAACCGGGACTCAAAAAAAAAAGTTTTACACAAGTATAGTGCAATTTATGCTTGGGTTTGCCAGTGTATATTATTTCGTTTCCCATATATTACGAGTTTTGAGTAAATATCTTGATTTTTAAACAATAGAGCGAGAAAGTCCGTGCGGAGTTCCGTACCATTTATTTTTAACAAAAAATTGGAAACTTTTTATTTGCAACAATAGTGTTAACGTTTAACACAATGGGGTTAGTTAATGTCTATCTTTAAATCCTATTTTAAGGTAATTTTTATATTTGGTGGGCAAATTCAACCATTTTTTGGGAATTGCTCCACCTCGAAGAAAGCAGTTTTGGTGCACGCACCTCGCATGCCGGATTTCCCCAAGTTGTGCCAACTTCCTAAATATCACATTCCAAAATATTGTATTTCCTTCGAAGTTTATAGAAATAAGAATGGGATCGCATTGTACGATGACACGCGACAGAGACAGACATACCTGGTCTAAGGCCTCACTCTCTAAACTTACGATCAAGGTTCGAATCTGTCAGCTATACTGAAGATTGTTTTCCACTCTATCTTCACGCAGATGCAGGTACGCGTCTTCTAAAATTAAACCTTCTTCATCCCTAAAACCGTTAGAGTAATTAATTACTATGCATATTTCTTAATCAGATAGTAAGACGCGGTGCTAAAAAAAAGCTCTGAATAAGAGTAATCTTAAAAATATAAATTATGGTGTTAATTTCTTCGAGATTTCTGCTACTAATCATAAATACACGCAGAAAAATATGTTTTATGCATTGTGGTTATTTTTTTCAGAGTCTACCATTTTGTGCCTATTAAAATCCTAAATAATTTAAACTATAAAATCTTTAGTAATCGTGCTTTCTGTAAATCCTGACTTGACAGCATCGTAAGAACCTAGCAATGTAAAAGCAAGTAGGTGGTGCCAGTCTTTCTAACATGAACCCCCTCGAATCAATTTCACAGAAAAAACAATGTTAGAGTGAAGTTACGTCCTCGAGGAGCCCTTAGGGAAAGGGGGATGATACCACAAGGGCTGATTGCTGGCATAGCTTACATATAGACACCTTTTTATTTTGTTCTTTAGAAAGGGTGCTCTTGTCTGGATATAACTGCCACATCAAAGACTTGTGCCGGGCGAGCATTGATAGATTCTGCTCGAATTGCAAAAGTTTGAAAGGGCAATGTTATAGAGAGTGATGGGTAAAGAAAATAGTCTTCTGACTTCTACATTTGTCTGGAATTCGGTAATGGCTGGATTTACCACCGAGAATTTGGTTTGAAGCATGCGAAACACATGGAGGCTGAAACTTGCCAACTGCTAAATTGTGAGAATTTTTGTCCAATTAATTATATTTGGTCCGGTTTCTTGCCCACCATACAATAAATATTAGTTCCAAAATAAACTTTTTATTTTTATTTTGTAAGCACACCCTAGTACAGTTTGTATGGCGTCTTAAACCGCCCTTACTTCGGCTGGTTTGACATCTTGATTGAAGAGAACACTGCGTTTTAGAAGCTCTCGTTTAGAAAGAATGATTTTTAATTGAACCACTGACGCCGCTGCCACAAAAACAAACAACAAAAAATTAAAACGAATATTTTCATGAGTTATTGTTTCTTTAGTGTAAAAGTAGTTAAAATAAAAAATAAAAATTGTTTGTTATAAAAAATTTAACTGCCAAACGCTACCTCGTCTTGTAGACCATATGTTTTGGTGAATGGATGCACGATAACTTTTCCTAACGTTAACCTACCAACTCTCCTACAGTAGCATGGGTGGCCATAAATGGGAGGTAAGGAGGGGGGGCTTCAGCCTCCTTTATTACTTCGCCATATTTACGTTTTTTTATATTTTTATGGAAAAATCAAAATTATAAATTTGTGGTTTTGGTTGCAATTTGCTATAAACAACTTTGAGTCAAAATATCCGAATTTTTTAAAAGCTATATAAATGATAAAATGTAGATCCTTTCCGATTCCCTCTCCAACAGTTTCTTTTCAGTTTGTTCTGTTCTATAAACTTGTGAAGAATATGTTTCATTTAAATGGATTCAGCTACAACTAATATTTATATTTTTGTTAATCTTTCAAAAATAATGTTTAGCTAAAATTGGCTCATGAAACTCTTAGATAAAAATTATATTCAGGTGATCTAAAATTCCCTCCCCACAAAGTTAAATTCCTGAAATCTTCTTTCGAGGTGGGGGTAGGTGGCACAACCCCACATATGGGACTCTATTAATCGGGCCCACATTTGTAAAAATCATGTGTACCCTTGTACAGAAGATACCCCATGGTTGGCTTGTGAGTAGCTTCTATAGTTTGTAGCAGAGGATCTGACGTCATTCACTTCCATTTCCTTTTCTCCAACGATGTGGCAAGATAGCTCGCGAATATCCCTTCTGATGGGCCAAATAATGTGTGTGGTAAACTCCCCTACATGTTACTCCGTGGAGGGCGGAGGGCGGGACACGGGCTACACTCGAACAGGACGATAAAACAAAGTTCTGTCGGTGATTGCGGCGGGTTGTCAATTCAAACGACGCGACTCGGCCCTGGTCTGAATTAATTATCCGCACTAATAGTGACTGGCGATATGTCGTTAAGGCTAATCTAACACCAAGACAGTCCACTCCAGCCGCACCTAGATTCACATGACTTCTTAGACATCGTTTTAAAGGAAGGAACATCGAATGTGTTCATGCGTCACGAACAATCCTATCCAAGACTGGTCTAGACTCAGCCAGTTGAATTGTTGACGGTCCTTGTGCATCCTCTTGTTTATTTCGCTGAAGTTTTCATAAGTTTTTAACAAACTTAAAAACAAGGTGGCACAGATTACTGTTTACGTGCCATATCTTCGTTATTTATTAATTAAAATAAATTAAAAATTAAAGTATTCCACCAGGTCACCTAATGCATGGCATGGATAATTTATTTTTATCTTTGTTGCTGTCCAATAAAGCACCGTGCACATTTTATTTCTTTGTTTGTCCTCACAATATGTAATTATACTAAAAAAGTATTAGTAATTAAAACTAAGATTCCTTGTGTTTTGAATAAAATTAATTCAATAACATTTGTAAAATACATAATATATAATTATGTCGTGTCTATTTAAACTATTTATATACACATGACTAGGGTGTATTGATGTTGAAGCGAAGGGAGTATGCAAGGATAGAGAAATGTGAAGAAATTTAGCGAGGAAGAATTAAGTACAGAGTTGTGTTTTGAGCTATGTGCAGTTTCTTGCCTAACTAGTAAGGAAACGGCGTTCTTATGTATGTACGTATTTATACACACTTATAGCAAATAGTGCTGCGAATATTAGCGTAGAGTGGCTCAGCAAGACATTTATTTATTTCCGGGACATTTTATGGGATTTACATGGGAAACAGGAAGGTAAATTGAATTATAGAACTGTTACGGCCATTTAGGATAGTTTGCAACCGTAACAGCAATATTAAAGGAATGGCCATGCATTGTCGTGCTAGATAATATTAGCTTAAAAAATCCGGTATTTTTTAGAAATTTGGATTTTATTTTAAACACTAAATCTACATTAAGAGATAAAGTTGTTGGTATTTATTTTAGTTTTAGTAAAGACTAACTTATTTAATTATTGATTAGCTACTTAATATTTAATGCCTAGTAATACATATATATATATAATGGTATAAACAACCATATATGTGTTAGTATAATATTGTTTGGGGAGAACGAGGAAACATGTGCATGTTGTCCAAACTCCTAAGCTCAACAAATCTTGTAGAAACTTAAATAATGTGAACATCACGAATGGGTGGTAAGATGTGGTGATAAAAACCAAACACACTCAAACTTACGGTAGGAAGAGTTGAATAACCATAAAAAAAGGTGGTTAAAACTATTTTATTATATTCTCGGGTCATATATATTAGCCCAACTTTCATTTCGCGATTCCTCTTTGTATTTCTATTACCAGAAAATTTAAAAAAATATATCCGATTAACGAGACAAGTACATTAACTCCTCATTGAGATAAAAATCAGTGCCCTCGCGAATTGGACACCCCCAACCAACTCGATTGACCGGTGAACCACAGCACCTCCAGGTAGAAGCACGGTACGGTGAGGTTCCTTCTCCGACATCTCTTGTGAGGGGGAACAACACATTTCTCTTATTACCTGCGGCGAGTGTGTGGGAAGAAAAGTAGTTGTTTTTTTCCAGCCGCAACTAAAACTTCAAATTTGCAACTGACCGATACATCTCACTCGGCTGTCATCAGTGTTTCGAGGTAGGAGTGCAGGGAACACGGGAAGTGTTTTTGCAGTTTTTATAGCAAAACTTACCCGCCTCGGTGGCGTAGTTAGCTAACGCGCCAGTCGTGTTGAGCTCGACTGCCAAAGACGGGGAGATCGAGGTTCGAATCTCGGTCGGGTGAACTGAGGGTGGTTTTTACTAAAAAATTGTTTTCCACTCTCCCTCCACGCAAATGCGGGTTCACTTCCTCTAAATTCAACCTTCCCAATTCCTAACCCATTATTGTAATTAGTACTTAAGCGTATAACCCGAACGGTTAGTAAGACGCGGTGCTAACTATTATTATAGCAAAACTTTTTTTGACAAAAGAATAAAATATTCCTTCATTAGAAAGATGTTCATTTTCTTCACATATTGATATCGACAGTTGTTTAATATCTGTCAAGGGTGCCCTGGAATTTAATTAAAACTTTTTTTTACCTTCATTTAAAAAGTTTCTCATCTTGTGACGCTTTGCTCATTTAATATATTCAACAGCTGTTGATATCAACATGTAAAGAAAAATAACCTTTACTGGGACAATATTTTATTTATTTTGGACAACAAAATGTTTAGCCATAAAAACTGCAAATACCGTAGTCTTTTCTCGCGCCTCCTACACTCCTTCTCGCGCCCTCTGTACTCCCACCTTAAGTCAGAGTTTCATAGGAAGGTACTAATAATGAAAAGATTTTACTAAATTTCATTGGTATTTATAATATCTATCAAAAGTAACAGTTCAAGATCCAATAAAGTCTACACCTTAACTCTCTTGGAAGCGTATATACCTACAGAGCTAAGTGTCCCGAGTTCGATTCCCTGTATAGCCGAATAATTTTTCTTTGATGAAATGTGTGTTTCCCCTTTATCACGGATGAATTAACGGTCTGGGGGAGCGGGGTTGTTGTCAGTTGTGCCGTTGATTTTTTTTATTAATTCAATAAAATTAAAGGTTTTTCCATTTGAAATTTTGTTTATCTGATAGATCCGTGACAACTGTCAATTACGTGAACCGGTTTAAACGGAATTTGGCAGGAACATTCTTTGAACCTAGGTTGTACACAGTATTTACATAGCTTATATGTATACATATATATACTTATATATATATAATTATCAGTTAAGGTATGGTGGCCTCTAAAATATTTTTCGATTTAATAAATCATCTTAAGTGATTTGAATTAAAAATTCTAAGCATTCGATCGTGTATCTGACGCCTATTTTTGAAAATGTTGGTACATATTTGGACACTGACTTCTTGAACGGGGTGAACAACGGTTATTCTCTATTAATAATAATTTACTATTCAGTGTGGTATTAATTTATTTTCTGTCTGACTTAATCCCTAAGTATAAATACCAACTTAAATCCATGGAGAAATTATAGGAGATATTTAGACTTAAAATCCAAGGAGAAATTATAGGAGATATTTCAACTTAAAATCCAAGGAGAAATTATAGGAGATATTTCAACTTAAAATCCAAGGAGAAATTATAGGAGATATTTCAACTTAAAATCAAAGGAGAAATTATAGGAGATATTTCAACTTAAAATCCAAGGAGAAATGTTAAGCCTGTAGTAACAATTAGAAACTTGAACTTTTTGTAGAATAGTAGTCATAAAAATGTTAATATCCTAAGTAGTAATACTTTTCAAGACTTTCATAGATTCATTGTAGCAAGAAAAATTAATATTCAAATCAGTGTGTTGGCCATAACATAAATCTACCGTTTTGAAACTAGATACACTTACTATGAAACGCTCGGTCCGCCTGCGATAAGAGCTTTCGCGTGACCCATGAAACAGTGTTTTACAACCGTTTAAACGTATTTTAAAATTCCAAACACTGTTCACGTTTCCTCGTAAACGAGGCAGTTAGGAGGAGAGCAAACACTTGTCGGGTTTTTAGTCGTGTGTTTTCTTTATATGATACAGGTACTTAACCCAAGTACCTACATTCTGTGCTCACAATGCGACATTTTACTTTCTCGCGATTTTTTGTTTTTTAACCAAGTATTTTGAGGGAGAAATGGGTGCCGTTCTTTGATGGCAATCTTGATCTTTTCTGCCAACCCACTTTCATCGAGTTTGGCCATGCGTAAATAACTAAAAATTAATTGGTACGGGGATGTTGTTTTTATTCGAGCGTTTTTACTTTTTAGAGTGCGCACCGATTGATACAGTCCAATTTCCACCTGGATCTCCGTTCACGTGTTTATACGTAGTAATTTGATCTGCATCGGTCACTATATATGTATATATATATGTATATATATGTATATAGGTATATATATATATATATTATACATTCTTATAAAGGCGTATAACTCGGATGAGTTGCTAAAAAAAAAGCGGATACAAAAGTAAATAAAAACGTAAAATATTACCAATTTTGGCGACTGACCCCCCTGCACTCCCAGATTCCTTAGTAGGCTGTCACGATACCGGCTTAGCTGAGTTCAAAGTCTCGGCTTTGATTACTGGTATGGTTAAAAAATGTACAATTGGTAAACTGTGGGTTTCCCTTTTCACAATGATGAATCAACGGCCGGAGGGCTGGGTGTTGTGTTTGTTCTAGAATTAAGTTAGTTTATAAGTCATTTTTTGAAATTATCAGGCGGTTTAGAAAGTACATGTTAAATAACTACCTCAAATACAAAAAAAAACTCTTTCAGGTGCAAAAAAAAGTTTTTATTTTCTTAAAAAGGCTGTTCCCATGAAAATTGGACTTTAAATCTGTCAAGTGTCAGTGTAAAGGTTTAAGTGGTTCTTCATCCTTAAAAATACAGGCTATTGCAGAAAATGTTGAAACCTTTAACAACACTATAAGTTCTAGTATTTAACTACTAAATGCTTCAAATTAAATTAAAAATAACAAACAAAAGATTGACCATTTTCTACATACCCCTTGATTATTAATGTTTAAATGATATTTAGATGGCCACCATTATATGCAACACATTGTTGTATGCACTTCTAGAATCTTGACATGACTTTATGTAATGTCTATTGTTGGATTGATTCTAATTCCACCACAATTCTTTCTTTAATTTCCTGAACTGTTTTTAGGCGAGTCACATAAACAAGACTCTTAACATGCCCCACAAGAAAAATTCCGGTTCATTTGAGGTTAGAGATATGAGACGGAAAATTTTCCCAAACGGCAAATTATCAATTATTTCTGTAAAATAATTTCAACTTATTAAATGTAACTACAATGTAATCGAGATATAAATATACTAAATGGCAACGCTTATACTTAAGATTAATTTCTCTTAAGAGCGTTAACACCAGAAACATCATCAAACGAGCTTCGGTGGCCGCATGGTCTAACGCGCTACTCTCGCAACAGACTAGACTGCCGATGACTGGGAGATCGATGTTCAATACCAGTCGGTTGCACTGAGGGCGGTTTTTTCCTAAATGGTTTTCCACTCTCGCTGGTGAAATTTCTCTAAATCCAACCTTTCTCATCCCTAAACACATTTGAGTAATTAATTCATAGGCGTACAACCCGAACGGGTAGTAAGACGCGGTCCTAAAACTAGTAGGAAAGAAACAAATGAATGCTAGTCTTTGTAGACCCGTTATGTTCATAAATCATACTTCAATTTTTTATCATCAACAAGTTAGTTAAAATAATCTTAAGGTTGGCCCGACATTTATCTCCCCCTCCCCATATCCTCCGTGCTTCCTAACTACCCCTCCCTCTCCCCCAACCTCCTTGCCCCCTTATGATAACACACTTTATTTTGAAGTATAATAGGCTGTAGGTGCCACCTCAACGATTTAACCCCTCCATTAGCCGCCGCCGCCGCTGCGGAAAATGTTCATCTCTAGTCGAAGGTGGATGTCAGGCGATGTCACCAAATCTTGAAACGAAGTACCAAGGAAACATTTGGTGGTTCACCTCCATTGGTTGACTTTTCTGACCCCGTAACTGCAAAGTAAGGGCATGGATAACAACAACATGTGGTTCGGCCTATGTAGCCCGAAATACGCTCACCACCCTTAACAGACCCGGAGTTTTTCTTGTAGGGCATGTTAGGCCATCTTTACGAGGCTCTCCCAAAAACAATTCAGGAACTTAAAGGAAGAATTGGGATGGAAATTGGAGCAATTGAACAAATTCGTCCCAAGATTCAAGAAGTGCATACAACAAGGTATTATGGAGGTCAACTTAAGGACATGTTTAAAAAATGAATAATTGAAGGAAAATTGTTGATATTTTGCTATTTTAAGTTTAATCTGAAGCATTAATTAGTCAAAATAGTAAAAATATAGGGTAATTAAATGTTTCAACACTTTCTGCACCACTTTGTACAAGAAAGTATAACTTTTTTTAGTTGTTAATGATGATACGAAGTTTTCATAGAATTTTTTTTAGTCGGTCCTACATGTATAAAAAGAGGGTGAACTAGTTCATGCGCGAGCTATGTAGCTACTTAGTCTCTCGGGACCGTTGCCGGGCGCCCCCACCGTCGTAAGAGGGCGTAAAGGGGTCGCGGGTGGTTAGCGTTTTGATATTCAGAACGTTACTCCGCTTTAATTGCAGGTGAAGCCTCAACTCCCCCTTCCTTCTCCTCCTCCATTCACACACATACTCTCCCGCTTTTCCTCCCCGGACCTCTACGCAATGTCGTCTTTCTTTTGTTCGACTCCTAGCGAAGTGGAGTGGAAATTTACTTCAAAGAATTTAAAGATAACTTTGTCTATCGTGGACTTTATTTTTTTCGCATTTTTATGTGATCTTCTTTTGAAAATACATAATTAAGGAATATGTACTTGAGCTGAGAGTAGTATTAGTAATTAGGATCACACTAACTGGCGGGAAATGATGCTCTTAAGCTTACACACGTGTTCCCCGATGTTGCGAAACTAATGGCTTGGAGTAGGAATAAGGAAGGTCCTATTAAGAGGAAAGGTACTCCATGTTTGCGTGTAGGGAGATCTGAAAAGCATGTGGGGAGAAAAACTCCCTCGGTCCTGAGTTTGAACCCAGATCCCCACGTTACCGGCCGTTACAGTGGTGTGGGTGTCTGTCGCTGCCCCCCGGTCCCATGGGACTATTTTGTGGGATGGATAGGTAATGGCAAATAATCACGGGGTTCGTTCTATCTTGTTTATTAAGATAGATTAATTAAGCTGATGGTGTATAATGTTATATAGAATTTAGAACAAATTGAAAGAGTAAAGAAAAAGTCACTCGTTCTATCATTGTCCCTACTCAGCAGTTCGTGCCCTGACCTATCTTCAGTGTTATAACCCTAGCTGGTGTCGAACACCCGACCACGCTGCGCTGTTATTATCTAACTCTGACATCCAAGATGGGTTGGGGTGTCCTCCACACTACAGAACATGGACTCAAGCTGTGGGATATTCTCCCTAAGAGTTGGTTAAACTTGGTAGCTGAGTATGTAGAGCACTTCGAACTATCCCTCTCCTCAAAAACTCTTGTTATATATTAAATGAGGGGATATTCCCCTAAGATACTAGTTTGGACAATATTCTGTGTTATGCTACTTATCAAAACACGGCCCACTCTAAATACTCTACTTCTGAGTCGGGGGAGTTGAAATTGTAAGTTCACTAGCCTTATGTCATACTTACATGCTCTAGATTACCTAAGGCTGCAAGCTATGACATTAGAGTGGCTTTCCACAACCATATGTGATCCTAGCTCTGTTTCCATTTACTTCCACTCTACTTACTCGCAAATGCGGGTATATTTCCTACCCCATTAATGTATATATTTGGATAGCACGTACTGGTGGTAAGATGCGGTTAAATAAAAATAATTACTAGAATACGGGTCTCGTCCTGCTGTGATATGAATAGGTTAGAGATGGATTCGTGAGAGGTTCAGGCGCATGTGCAATTGCTCTCAATAAAGTCGTGTTTTGGCAGCTTTGAATATAATGTGCAGGTTGAATGCTACAAATGGAAAACTTTTCAATGGCAAATCATCCGCTTCGGACTGCCAATGACGGGAGAGAAAAAGGTTCGAGTCTCCGTCGGGTGTACCGAGGGTGGTTTTTTTACTCTCCCTCTACGCTAATGTGGTTACACTTACTCTAAATATAACCTACCTAATCTCTAAAACCATTAGCGTAATTGTTACATAAGCATATAACTCAAAGGGTAATAAGACAGTGCTAAAAAAATATAAAATGCTTGTGTGGACGGATTAAGGCTGCGCCTACCACTAATTTTGAGATTAATTTTTGGGGGTGAAGGGGGGTAAATACTATGCTTTCTGAAATGTGCACTTTTTAGTATTAGCATTATTAGGGACATTCTTAAATATGTGTAACTCTACATAAAAATATTTCACATGTTTATTTAACTTTTCAAGCATTTGTTATATAACCCACTTTAACGTTTTTATTGACGTTTTACAACCAAGAATATCTTGCGGAAGATTTTCAAAAATATTATTTTTAGAACTATGAATTGTTGTAAGTTTTAAAAATCATCGAGATTTTCCAACAAAACTTATACCAGTGTATTAACTTGTACAATTAAATAAGTGGTAGGCGTAACCTTAACTACGCCGGTCTTATCTGCCTTCGCGGTTCGATTGTAGCTGCAGTCAAAACCATGTGGGAGGGAGGGGGAGTGAATGGGTGCGACGATCTCTCTGCAGAGGGCTAGGGGCCTGATTTGTTTCCGGTACTGACGCGCTGTAAAAATCCTCTTTTGTTCCTGTGTGCTACGGTAGCTCGCGCTTTACGCTTTGATGTATCTTTTGACGCCTGAAGGGTCCAGACCGAACTTTTCTCGTACTGTTGCATTGATCGCAAACCCACCCCTCCCGTTCCAATATATATATATATATATTACGGGACTAGGTGTAAGAAAAGACGTTAGCCTTAACTTCGTCCAAGCAAAGATAATATTATTAATTATTATTTTGCTATTACAAAATATCTGTAGTCACTTTAGATGTTATCAATACCTGTAAAATAACACTAACAATATAGCAAAATGCTAACATTGTCGGCACCCACTTCGGTGGCCACATGGTCTAAGGCGTCACTCTCATGTTAGACAGGACTCCAGATGACAGGAAGTTCGGGGTTCAAATCCCGGTCAGCTCTGCTGAGTGTGGTTATCAACACTCCCTCCACCCAAATTCGGATACAGATAAACTAAATGCAACCTTCCTCATCCCTAACTAAATAGCGTGATCAGTGCATATGAGTGTAACCTGAATAAGTAGAGACGTGGTGATAAATAAAAGGTTATTCCTGCGAAAATTTCACTGTAGCTGATTTTCTAAAGCGATTCTGAAAATGAACTCTCTATTTCCAAAAAAACACGCGCACGCAATGTTGGCGCCTGAGATACGACCGATGAATGACCTTTATGGAGTAAAAAACATGAGATCCCCATTCCGTTTATGATCTTAACATTTCTAAGAGTATTGACATTTTGGCACGTCTCACAACGTGATGGGGGGGGGGGCAAGGGGGGGGGATGTCTAATGTTTTTCTTATCGCCAACATCACACTTTTTCAACGTCCGTCTCCGATATTACATTTCACGATATTGGCAGATATCGACCGCAAGATTGGGTCACATCTAATCGACTTTTTTAAAACGCTTGTAGAGTTTTGATGGCGGTTTTTTTGGGGGGGAGGGAAGAGGTGGGAGAGGGTGTATGAGGGTATAAAGGAGCTCGTTTTGGAAGCATCCCTCCCCGACATAACCACTCGTTCTCGACCGATTCGATTCGGTAGACCCACCCAAATTCCCGCCCAAAACGGGTCAGACCTTCGATCCGATCGCACGAATATACGACTTGACCTCGCTGTAATGACCTGTAATAGAGATGTTTAGATGTGGGAGGGGGGGGATGGAGAGGGCATTGATGAAAAGTCTTCTATTGAGCTCGCTTGGAAAGCCAAGTTGGTGTTGGAGCTCCCAGCTTGGACGTCTTGAGGTGGGAATGCAGTGAGTTCTAGTTAAGGTCAATATGTTGGCAGTTTTTATAGCAAAACATTTCTTTGGTCAAGATAAATAGAATATTGCTCCAGTAGAAACATAGTTTAATTTTCTTTACATGGTGATATCAACATTTTTTGAATATCGGTCATGAGCATAGCATCATTAGATGACAAACTTTTTAAATGAAGAGAAAAAGTTGTCATTAAATTACAGGACACTTGACAAATATTCAACAAATGTCGAGGAAATCATCTTAAAGTTAAACTTTAAATTACTCACTCTTCTTACAACTTATTCATTAGACACCCTATTAGTCCAATTTATCCTTTATATTCTCCTATTGCACCACATCTCGAAACTTTCTAAATATCTATCTACTTTTTCCTCAAACTCCATTGCTTGAACCAAGCCAATTTATTGGTATCTAGTTTGAACAGAATTTAGACTATACATTTAATAGAGAGCGCATGCGTTAGAAACAAGCAGCCTGAAGGAACTCTATACCGATTACCGTATAATAACAATGTGCAATAGCAGATGCAGCTTTAGGTTAAGCGTCCTTGTAAACTATCCATCCATTTAGTAATATAGTGTTGTCAATTTTGGCCGTAAAAATATGTTTGTAATTTCTAAATCTCCTTTACTATGAAAATTGTGCTGTGACTCATTTAAAGGGTATATTTATTTTACAGTGTGTAGAGTTTTGTGAGCTGTTGTTTTGTTATATCGATTTATCACGAGAGAGTTTATTAGCGTAATGTTTTTGCAAACTTTTGAAACCATATTGACTCAGTGCCGCTTTGTATTATAATCTGACGCGCCTCTCAAAATCCTCCCCCGTCGATGTAAGTTAATCCGGTGGTGTTTTGCTTTCCACAACGCGGATTACAAAGATACCTACCCATACGCTGCAACCTGCTACCCCACCCTCTTCACCCTCTTTTTAATCCACTTTTAATCAATGCGGTGACCCCCTCGCCAACCGCACATCCTCTAAATTTCCCCTGGACCTGTACGCACATGTCCTATAAGCTAGTAATACCACCTGGTTGTATTAAGTTCACCTCGTAATTACATTACTCAAAACACCACACGAATTGCTTTTAAAGGTTTGCAATATGTAAGGTCGTTGTTCGCGGGGTAGCGGGGTCGGAATTTCAACCTTGTCACCGGAAATTGAACCTCTTTCGCGTTTAGGTTTTACCACCCTCACGTTCTAGTAGTCTTGTCGGAAAATTTAATGATTTTATTAATCTCTCCGTTCGCATACTCTATGACAGGGGTCTCCAAACTACGGCCCGCCACAAGATCATATCCGGCCCGTTCCAAGATTTTATCAAAAAACAAATTAATTGTTTCTCTTCGTTATTTACTAACCACACAGTTTATTTGACATGTCCAGTTTCTGTCCGCACGCGTGCTTCCCCCCCTCCCCCATGACACTAAACCAGAGTGCTGTCGGAATTGCAAACCCTCATTTTCATTCGCAGGTGCCATTCCTTATACCGACAACAGAATGGATTGACTGGGACGATGTTTAGGTAGTTCCAAGTCTCCCGGCAGAGGGTTATCAAATAAAAGTTCTGAAAGATGTTACCTAATTTAAAAACAAGTAATTATATTGACTAATTATTAAAAATATAATTTATTACATATAAATTGATTCATTTCTCACAGAAGAATCAACGTCAATTACTTTTATCAAACACTGACTGGCCTTGGAAAATTGCATTTTTTTATAGACGTGACTGGCAATATGACTTGAATCTAAATTTGCATGTTGAAACAAATTTTATTTATGATCTATTTGTACATGTCAAGGCATTCAGGGCAAAAATAATGCTACTTGAAGAAAAATTGAGCGTTACTTTGGCCCGCAAAAATGTGTAAAATATATTATGTGGCCCGCATAGCAAAAGGTTTGGAGACCCCTGCTCTATGAGATCCGTAGTAGTATGGAATAATACTCCTGTTTGAGGGGGGGGGGCGTTTATGGGGCTATGGCCGTCCTCGTAAGGATCTTGTTCAGCGAATATATTCACGGACATATGTACGTGTGTTCCAATGTATGTATATTTTATGTAACCTAGTTTCGTGGACCGGGCTATCAAAGACACGGTGGACCTTGTACTGCGATTTGCCGAGTGTGACGTAAGAGGAAGGGAATTATGCGGACCTAGTAATAGATTTTTGAAAAAAAAAACGTTTTCATTACAAGAATAGACTTGTTGTTTTCATTTTCTTACAAGAATAGACTTGTTGTTTTCATTTTCTTACAAGAATAGACTTGTTGTTTTCATTTTCTTACAAGAATAGACTTGTTGTTTTCATTTTCTTACAAGAATAGACTTGTTGTTTTCATTTTCTTACAAGAATAGACTCGTTGTTTTCATTTTCTTACAAGAATAGACTCGTTGTTTTCATTATCTTACAAGAATGGAATAGGCGGCTCGTTGCTGGGGCGTAGATTGGTTTTTCATTGCAAGAGTGGACTCGTCGCTTTCTTTTTCTTTCTTTTTCTTAACAATAACAATAATTTGTTAGAATAATAGGCTCGTCTTGTTTATAAAAAATGCTTATCTTATCTACGTTGTACTGTCGATGACGGGTATATTGGGGTTGGGTGTACTGACGGTGTATTTTTCATAATAATTTCCCCCCTGTACTGCCTCACAAATGTTTTGAATTTCCTCTAAATTCAAATCTCAATGCATAGTAAATTGGCGTAATTAATGTACGCGTGTGACCCAAATGGGTACCAAGTAGGATGCGTTGAAAATAATAACAAAAGAAGTCTACTAGAACATATGTCCTACTCACTCCATTGTTAACATTTTGGTTTACCTTCATTTGGGTTAATAGATTTACCCATCACTGAATAAATGTTCTTATATAAACACTAGTCCATGAAAGCTCTAAACAAAACACCAGCCCCGTTTCGGTCATCATCCTCACAATGACTGGACTGCCGATTACGTGGAGAGCCTGTTTCGAATCTCGGTCGGGTGTACTCAGGGTGGTTTTTCCTAAATAGTTTTATTCTATAGCAATAAAAACGCTGGTTTATCTCCTCTAAATTCAAACTTCCTCAACCCTAACACGGCGTAATTGGACATAACCGAACGGGTAGTAAAAGGCGATGCTAGAAAAACAACCATCTTTTAAGGGTGGTGGGGGTCTCAAATAGTATTAAAAATAACTGTAAACGTATGAACTTACTAAAGCATACTCTTGTTCACACCTGGGGTTGTACTTAGTTCCTTGGCCTTGATCGCTTCCTTACGTTTTTATCCATGGGAGCGGACTTGTTTGGTCGGCAGGACGAGTACCATAGAAGAAATGGGTGAGGGACGTAGAGAGGTGGGGGTAGAAAGTTTCCGCAGATGCTGAGAAAATCCCGCCCGTAGTTTACTTTTCCCTCACCCCCTTCCCGTCTTTCTATCAGCCATGTGCAAGAAGGAACATCTGCCGCCTGTCCTTCTGAAGTCGTCGCTTTTATTCACACATGCGCGAATATATGGCTTTAATAAATCAAACAAATCTTAGGATCAGCAGCCTCTTTCCCTTTTTTTTATTTTTACTCCTTCCTCCCCCCTTTAACCCCCCACACTCCTCCATTCATCTTTCCTTTCAAATGGACCGAATGAAATATTATTCCAATTGTGAAGAATACGGGATGGTGAGTGTTAGTGTTTGCGAAAATAGAGGAATAGTGTGTTCGAATAAGTGATTCGGGGATGGTATGGTTCTAATATCATAGGAAGAGCCTTTTTGGAAAGATGAACATTTTTATTTATGGCCAACATTAAAAGTCAAAGAATAAAAAAATAAAAACAGTTGGTGTGAGCGCATTCACTCAGCCAGTTACTTGAGGCGCTGGTAAAGTATAGCATAAATTCCTAAACTCAAGAAACCAATTGAATTTATAACGTTCCTGGGTGAGAGCTGTCCAGCAGTAGGAGAACAAACAGGGGAGGAGGTAAATTTAAATCACGATACATTGTGTTGTATTAAATGACATAATTTTATTCCCAGAGATTCATTCTACGCTCCTATACCAGTTAACTTTAGTTTCCCGGGAATTTAGCTCTCAATGATCAACAGAAATATGTGGATTTTTTTGTACTTTCCACAGAGTGGAAAATGTCAACTTTTACAAGTCTGTGTGTATAGGGTCATAGAAAATAGTTTTATTTTAACTCTATTTATCAACAAACTCGTGTACTGGTAAAGATTAAGTCAATATTTATCCTAAGCGCGCGCGACATCTCGTCCACCAAGCTTGTGTTACATGGCAGAACCGAGACGCACTGCAGACCTTTAGAAATCGTGCAGTATTTAAGAAATTGTTAGATATTTTAAAATATCTCTTCCAACAAAATGTAGGCAAAGAGTATCAACGAGTTTATCTACCGTTAAAAAAAGTTTAAATTTTGATGTTAAAAGAAAAATCAACTGTGCTTTACGCAGAAAATTTGTACTTGTGAGATTAAAGCAAAAGGTAGTAAACCTAGATCTATCCTTCCTCCATCATCATCATTTAGCACCGCGTCTTACTACCCGTTCGGGTTATACGCTTAAGTACTAATTACACTAATGGATTAGGACTTGGAAAGGTTGAATTTAGAGGAAGTGAACCCACATTTGCGTGGAGGGAGAGTGGAAAACCATTTAGGAAAAAAGTTCACCCGACCGAGATTCGAACCTCGATCTCCCCGTCCTCGTTGGTCTGGCTCAACACGACTGGCGTGTTAGCCAACTACGCCACCGAGGCGGGTATTCCTCTATCAAATCGTCATGTTTTGTTACGCTCACAGCAGAATATTTTAATATAACGTGGGATTGTTTCATAGGATGCAAAGTAATCTTACACATTTCTTAAAACATTTTAAACTTTAAGTTTAAACATTATAACTGGTCTGGACTCTCGCCTACATTTTGTTGAAAACAATCTTTAAAAAATATCAAACCACTTGATAAATAATCGTGGAGTGCTCTCTCATGTAGCGAAGACGTTATCCTTCACATTGTTTGCGCGTCAATCTCATCAGATACAGACTTCCCCTCCATCCCTGACCCCGACAGAAATCTTAATACTCCCCCCTCCCCATCTTCTTCATAGCTGCTACAGCCAATCGGAGGACCTTGTTGCCTCCACCTTGTTCTTGTTGTGGTACCAAGATCGCATGATGCAATATTTATACCCCTCAACGAGGAAGTGATAAGTGTGCGCCCGTGTTTCAAGGAGATTCAGAAGTGTGTTTGTTGTCTTGATGAGAGGTCGCGTCTCTCCTGGTTTACTCTTTTTGGACCGCTCCCCCCCTTTTACGATGAAGAAGACGCTCAACGCGAGACAAGTGATTCTGGTGTTGGCGGTTGTCGTCGTGACGGCTTCGGACGCCGTTGTCCAGGACGGTGAGTAGTCTTCGGCGTCCGACATGAACCTGGGAGGATGACTTTACATTGCGGTTGCAGGCCGGGTTTTTATTTTTTACAGGAGGGTTTGTTTGAGATATATACACTTGTATTTACTTGAGTCGTTTCTACTTTATTATTAGAGAAAGTATTGTAATGAAAATGTTATGCCTCTATATTATTATGAGTGTTGAGGTGTAATGTGCCTCCACATAATCAAAAAGTGTATTTTATAGTTCTGTATGTCCGGGACTACAGTCAAAACAGTTCGATAGATTTTGTTTGCCAACCTGATATTTTGATGTTCTTATGGTCATATCTAGATTCTAACTTTCTCGTCGAAAGAGAAAATATTGTAATAAGGAAAACGTTCATACTAGAAGTTATTATTAATCTTAAATATCTATGTGCCCCCAAACCCAAAATAGTAAATTTTACCATTCTGTTTTGTCTATCCCTGGCCATAGATCTGAATCTATTTGATGGCTTTGTTCGAACTTGATATTTATATATTACAGCTCTTTACCTCAACTTTTTTTTTTTACCCTAGCCCTCAAACCAAGTGTAGTTTATCGAGGACTAATATTTGAAAATATAAATTTCTTTTTAAAGTTTTTTAGCACCGCGTCTTACTACCCGTTAGGGTTATACGCTTATGTACTAATGACTTGGGGATTATTAAGGTTTTATTGAGAGGAAGTGCACCTGCATTTGTGTGTAAGGATAGTGTGAAACCATTTATGGAAAAAAAAACTAAGTCCACCCAACCGGGATCGAACCCCAATCTCCCTGTCTTCAGCAGTCTAGTCTAACACGAGAGTAGCGCGTTAGACAACGCGGCTACCGAAGCGGGGTTTTTTTAGCTGCAACAGCAATTTTGTTCCAGATGTATATCTCAAGTGTTTGGTTTTAATCGGTCCCTTCTTCGCCTACAAAAGCAACATGTTTTAAATCTGTTTAAACAAAAGATGTTCAGATGATGGATGTTTTAGTTGAGTAATGGTATGCCAAAAAGTACGGAAAAGAAAACAAAAATCGTAAATTAGTCCGTTTATAAGTGAAAAATCAAACAATGTTTATAGCAGCGAAAGAGCTGAAAAAAGATGAGAATAAAGTATTTTAATTTATAAGTTGTATAAATAAGGAAATCTTTGGACCGCTTCACCCAGATTAATACCAAGTCTTGTTTCATTACTTTTAGTACAATTTTTTCCGTGAAAACTCTCCCTAAAAGCTATTGACATACTAAAAACAGTCAAACGTCGCACAACAGTTGTTTTGAAAATGAAACGTCCAGTCTTGTCGATTAGCAGTTGGCTCCACAGTTTGTGACTCTGGTATGAAAAGCATGATTCCAACTTACAAACAACCGAAATGTGACTTTTTCTTTGGTCCAGTTGTATGTAGTCTAGTTGCGCGGTGGTGGAAGAAAAACCTATTGTTTATTAAGATTGTGTATCTGTTGGGACTCGGTAGGTCTTGTTTATTTCAAATCTATGGTGTCATCCTATAGTCTCAGGCTCAAACACAAACACTGTCATTGTTTTAACCACATTAGAAAAAATCTAGTTTTACAGAGTATTATTGGTGACCTGGTGGTTTAGGGGTAAGGTGTCAGACTTCTGTGCTGAGGGTCCGGGGTTCAATCCTCGGTCCCGGCACAGATTTAGCTGATTGCCAAACCCTTCACCTCTGACAAGATGTGTATTAATCACAACTTGTGAATGTGAGGAATGCCAGACCTCCGCCGTGGTTCGGATCCTACGTTAAACTGTAGGTCCTCCATTTCATCTCACAATCACTCTACCATTGCACATTAGCGTAAGTGCGTATAACCCGAACGGGTAGTAAAACGCGGTGCTAATAATAATAATAATAATAATAATATATTGTTTTGTTTCACATATTTTACGAGTTTTAAGTAAATGTTTCTGTTTTAAGATAAGTCTGTGTGAAGAACCGTACCATTTATTTTTTTAACGAAATTATAAAAATAAACACATTAATTAAATATTTTACACTCTATTATTTAAATAAATATATATATATAAAACATTTTACCAGGGAAGTCAAGACTTTTATTTTAAATATCGTGAGATTTTCTTTCCATTGCAATCCATTTTTTTTTTTTTTCGTCCGTTTCTATTCGGAAACCACTGACGTGGCTGTTGTTCGATTCGTCAATATGAAGGTCTTTTAACCTGCTCTTTGCATTGAAAAAAAAATAGTTGAGAGGAAGGGAAGGATGAAAAGAAACTTTTCGATAAACACACAGTTGAGAAGAAAATAAATAAGTGAGAATATTTAACCTGTGCGGTTGGCTAGAGTTCTTTTTGATGTTGTTTTCATTGAATGTAAAGGTTTTGAACCTCCCCACCCCTCCTCCCCTTTACAAAAGGTAGATTTACCGAAAATATGCGCGAGAGGAGTAAATAGTGGCCACTTCCAAATACTTCCAAGATGCCTCTGTTGTATTCTACTTTATTTTTATAAAGGGCTTTGTATGTGTGATTTAATTAGGCGATTAAAGTTACTTAGTTTTCTTGACTGTTTTAAAATTGATGTTGTGGCTAATTTATTACAAAAAAAAGTATAAGACGAAACGATAAAGTTTTGAAAATTCGTCATGAGGAAGTGGAAGAAATATACGATATATATCTTTTCAAGCCTTAATTTAAAAAAAAAACAATTGTTATGCGCCTTACTAATCCATTCACATTTAACGACACTGATGGGCTAAGGTTGAGGATGTTAAATTTAAGAGAGAATTTACCCGCGTTCGGGGACGGCCAGACTGGAGCGAGCGACTAAAATATAAAATAGAACACATTGGTTGTAATGAGAGGTGGCCAGACTGGAACGAGCTTGACCCGGTACAGTCTAGTTTACAGGCGCTAGGCAATATTATTGTATGTTGGTTCATTGAGTGCTAGGAAAACTTCTCATTTTAACTATTTTTATTATTATCGATAGATTTAGCACACTTGCTACTAACGGCATAATTTAATTGGTAATATCATAAACCATACCTGTGTGTGTGTGTGTGTGTATACAACTGATATGTTAAAATACTTTATCACTATCAAAGTAGGCATTTACGAATAAGAATCTCCATTAGCTTGGGGATAGGATGAGAAAATCACAACAATAAATCACTTGTCAAAAACTACCCTCAGTTCACTGAGCCAAGATTCCCGGCCTTCAATTGGTTTCTTAAACCGGAGCCGCTACTTTTCCATCTACGTAGCTCCAATTTTTCCCTCACGAGGTTTAGTTTGAACCCATCCCAGACCTACTGCTTAACAGGGAGATCTGTAAGCGCTGGGGATCGAACCCGGGACCTCTGTATCTGTAGCCAGGAACTCTTTGATCACTCTGGACTACAGTCTGACCTACTAACCAACATCGTGTGTTGCTATGACGACAGACACTACGGAGGAGAGCAGTGTTACACACGGAGAATTCCCATCCACTCAAATTAACAATTGAAAATATCCGCACAGGTTGTCACGTGGTATAAGGTGTCAGGTTCGCAAATAGATTGGATTGCTTCTAGCGAGGGAAGTTGACCACGTCAAGTGGTGTTTTTTTAAATGGGATTTATCACAGCGATTTTTCACATCCTCTGCCCACGCTGATGTGAGAGCAATTCTTATTTCCCCTCTTCGCCCCCACCCCTATTTAAAGTCGTTAATAAGTTTGGTGTTAAGGGTGCTAAATGGTAGAGCACAGGGACGAGGGGCAGTAGTTCCGGATTATTTAAGGTGGGGACGCAGGGGACGCGAGAAAAGCTCGTGTTTTTGCAATTTTTATATCAGAATATTTTGTTGGCCACAATGAATCAATATTGCTTCTATACAAACACATGAGCTTAGTTTTCTTCACATGTTGATATCAACAGTTGTTAAATATGTCATAAGCATAGCGGCATTAGATGAGAAATTTATAATAAACAATGTATAGATATACAATTTAGTTAGTATCGTTAGAGCGAAAATCGATTCTATTCTCTTTTTCCCCCCTTCAGTAAACTACCCTAAAATTTAGGGCTATGTGTCTAATTCCAAAATCCCTCGGGGAGGACCTTATGAAAACCCCAAATACTAAGTTTTAGCCCAATCGGTAAAATTGTTTCGGTTCTAGGTACAGACAGACAGACGGCACTGCGAAAACAACTTTTTTGGTTTCATTCATAGTCACGAAACATCGACATTTATTAAATTATAGAGTTTGATTTATTTTGACGATCACAATACTTTCTCTTAGGTATCGAGAGAAAATAAAAATTCGTGTCCTTGAATTACTTGTATACTTGTTACATATTTACATATTTACATATTTTACATATTGTGCAGTTCTCTAGACACTAGAGCATGAACATGGGTTGGCTGACAATCTTTAGAGAAAGGGATGGAGAAACTTGGGACCACGGGCCATTTACGTCCCTCTGGGCCAGTGGTGCTTTGGATATCATTATTTATTTTAATTGCTTTGACGAATAATTAACTTGGTAAATTAAAAGATTTTAATGCTTTCTATTTTGTTCCCCTCTGGTTTGTTAATATATGTAATGAATCAGGAGTAGACTAAATTGTAGTAAACCTGGAATTATGGATTCAAAGTTCGTGGTCTTAAACGACACAAAGAAACAAGTGGGCATATTTTGTTGCGATGATTTTGGAAGTTTTCAGCACTGTTCTCATGTTTAATTAATTTTAGTGGCACTCATGAAAATAGTTTTCCCACTCCTATTTTATACTCTCATTTAAAACATTTTCACAAATGTGGTAGTTTGGTCTTATTTTAACACCTCTATTAAAGTGAACGGTATCAGTCTTACCTTGATGGGTTGCACTACGGCCGGATATTATAAGCTTCGCCATGGTGTGGTCACACAAAGTAAGACTTGCCGCCTTTCGGGATAAATGGAGTGTACGTTTATTTGCACAATTTATTCAAAAGTTAAACTAAAGATCCGCACATAATTTAATACATTTGGTAATAATTATAAATAAATGTATTGCGTGTTCTGCCATTTTGTCCTATGACGTAAATTAAAAGGCTTTAACAAAAAAACTGTTAATTAATCGAATGTTTAAAACTCTTTACGTTCCTACGCTTTATTTTATTTACGGACCAAATGATACTCAGTGCAATTTGTTATCTTAAAAAATAACGTTTTAATTCATTAGTGTTTCTGTTCTATTTGTGAATATGGGAATTTGAAATTAAGCTAATTTCTATTTTTTAATGACTGTGTTTGTTCCATTATATATATTCTTGTTGATTAAAATCTAAAATAATTATACAGCTGTGTACTTTTTTTCATAATCGTGAATATATGTTTTTGATGGTAGTTAACAAATCTCTTGAGCATCCCCGAAGTGCTTTTAGCATTATTAGTCTAGTAGAATAATACTCCTCTTGATAATTTTAATACTTTACGTCCGGTATAGAAAACAGTGCAAGATCATGGCTGGTAATTTGATGCGTTTCATTTCTATATTTTTTTATGAGGTAGCAAATTATGTTTCTTCTAAATAAAAATATAGAAAGCTATTTGTCTGAATGTATTTTAAAATTCATTATTTATGGGCAGCTTCTTTTTTTTTTGTTTTTGAAATGTGGTTGTGGAGAAGGTGAAGTGGTTGGACAGGGTGAGGAATGAGGAAGTGATGAGGAGGGTAGGAAAGAAGTCTGATAAGGATGATAGCGAAGATAAAAACGTCTCGGCTGGGCCACACTACGTAGGGATTGTTTAATGAAGAGGATCATGGAGGGACGATAGAGGGGAAAGAGGAAGAAGGCTTGGAATGGAAACGGATATCAGAAAAGGAAGAAGCTCAGTACCAAGGAAAATGTAACATGTCCAGTTCTCTTAGGACAGATTAACAGAAGAGGAGCTTCTTTTTAAATACTACGTGTAAACAATGTATTTATTTTCTAACTTAGAGAAGATTTTTATTTTTAAATCTAATAATCTTGTTTTGTAATTTTTTACTAGGTACTTTTATCAATAGATTTTTAAAAAAAGTGTTTCTAACTATATTATTATTTTCTTAAGGCTGGCTGCACACTATCGAACTTTCATGTGTTTACCACACACGACGAAACAACGCGTTTTTGTGTTATCGTATGTGGAGCTCCCTTGATTGCGTGTTTACAGACTGAGCGGATGTACACTGAATGGAACATGATCGAACAAAACCATTTGTGCAAGAGAAGCTTGGATTATATCATCTTAATCTTAGAGGACTATCTTATCAAAGTTTTCATCCGTCCTTTTTATTCATGAAGTATCACCAACCACTACCACAGCAACAAAGCTACTTCTTCATGAAGTATCACCAACCACTACCACAGCAACAAAGCTAGCTCTTCATGAAGTATCACCAACCACTCCCACAGCAACAAAGCTAGCTCTTCATGAAGTATCACCAACCACTACCACAGCAATAAAGCTAGCTCTTCATGAAGTATCACCAACCACTACCACAGCAACAAAGCTAGCTCTTCATGAAGTATCACCAACCACTACCACAGACAACAAAGCTAGCTCTTCATGAATTATTACCAACCACTCCCTCAGCAACAACGCTAGCTCTCCATGAAGTATCACCAACCACTACCACAGCAACAAAGCTAGCTCTCCATGAAGTATCACCAACCACTACCACAGCAACAAAGCTACTTCTTCATGAAGTATCACCAACCACTCCCAAAGCAACAAAGCTAGCTCTTCATGAAGTATCACCAACCACTCCCACAGCAACAAAGCTACTTCACATATTGACGGATACAGAAAATATGAGAGAAGAAAGTTGTTTTATCGTGTTTTGTTCCATAAAGTTTCATGACTAAAAGCTATCTTCACACACATTTGTTCCATGACACACAAATATATTTGTTCTATCGTGTGTTGGCACACAAGGTTCAATGCAGTGTGCATCCAGCCTTAGAATGAACTCTTATAACATAAAAATATATTCTGTTGCAGTCAACAAAGGTATAATTTACTTTATCTTTTTTTTAGTACTCTTCTCTCTACTCTTTCGTTTATACGGAAATGTATTAATTACGTTAATGTGTTAAGGATGTATTGTCTGTCATTTGTATTTTCCTCCTCCCATGCTAGTTCTCCTACTGAACAGCTCTACCCAGGAACGCTATAAACCCACTTGCTCTCTGGCGTAGAGCAAGTTCTGCTCGACTATATTATAATCTAGCGCCTGGCGGCCGTCTCGGTCAGCGAGAAAGTAACAATCGCTGTCAGGCTACACGGTTTAAAATAAAACGGTTTGTGTTTTCTGGAACTACTTATTTAGTCTTTCTAAGCTTTAACTCCCTTTCATCCTTCACCTTCAACCACATTTTATCATGTTAAAAAACAGGGTACAGAAAACTACTAAACGTATCTCAATGTAAAGAGGATAGCTCACTGTTAGTTCCCAAATATCTTAACATTTTCTGTTGTGAGGCTATCAAAAAATTACTGTGTTTATTAAAGAGAGTCTAAATCTTAGAGCCCCTTTTCATAAAGACTGGTCTCATAGCTCCGCAAATATGTACAAAATAAGCAAATTTCACATTTGTTTCTATTAAGAAAACTCAAAATATGTTATTAATGAAAAAGGGCCCTTTTGGAATATCTTTCAACTTTATTTTGGCATGAAGCATATTTTGGAAAAACGAATCGCATAGTTAAATAATGCGTTAGAGCTAAACGTCTGCTCAGCAACTTCGCGATAACCTAGGCGGCCCCCTTAGAGAAAAAGAGCTCTTAAGAAATGTGTGACCCTTGTGAGAACAAGTGCGGCACGAGCTCACGAGATCAACTAATACACTGCGCCGATAAACAGGCTGATAAACACGAGGGGAAACACTACATTCAACTGTCACAGGCTGATAAACACGAGGGAAACACTACATTCAACTGTCACAGGCTGATAAACACGAGGAAAATACTACATTCAACTGTCACAGGCTGATAAACACGAGGGAAACACTACATTCAACTGTCACAGGCTGATAAACACGAGGGAAACACTACATTCAACTGTCACAGGCTGATAAACACGAGAGAAACACTACATTCAACTGATACACTGCTCTAATTTTGTTTACTTGAGCTAGTTATAAAACAACCTAGTGGTTTGTGTTTATTTGGAATGATCTAAATCTACTAGTGCGGGTCCAGCATTTCTGAGAGAACTTCATTGGAAGTGTTTCTCTGTTTCACCTCGTTCGTAGCTTTGTAGAAACTTTGACGGAAGGGGAGGGGGTGAAGTCCCTGTGAAGTGATTTTCTAGTACTGTCTTTAATAAACAGCTTACGTTGAGTGTTGCAGCAGTTTGTGTATGTTTACTATTTAATCTTCCAGACACTACTTGGTCCCAATTAGCTGTTTAAATCTCGGAGAAGTTCTAATGTGCCTTTCAACTACGAGTTTTTTTCCTCACGTTTCGATATTTTGTTGGAGGTGGTTTTAGTTTAACCCTCGCCTCTGCGTAAACTGCTTTTACGTTTGCGTATGAAGACTTATTGCGACTGTTGTAAGAGTCATTGCGACTGTTGTAAGAGTCCTTTGACTATGCTTTTTTTGCGTTCTTTCTTTCTTTCTTTCTTTATTTCAAAACTAGCTCTATCCAAAGTTTTAAGTTTTTAGAAGAAAGTTTTTTTGCATTCAAATGAGATCTCTTGTATTTCAAACATGTTGATAATTTTAGTCATACTTTTCATCGTAATATTCCTGACTACTGTATTTCAGTACTGTTACGGATAATTTTGGTTTTAAAAAATAAAATGAAGAGATTTTCTGTTTATTTGTAGCATATAAAATTGTTATACGAGTTATTCTGGATACTTTTGCAGGTATTTTAATAAATAGTTGAACAAAGCTAGTTTTGGTAAAACTGTTCTCACTTTGACATGAGTAATTGACGGGTTGCTTGGAAATATCTATTAAGCTTTTATTGAAATGTAAATATTATAGTTATTGGTAGTTTCTAAAAGAATCTGGTTCGGTCCGAGGTTGGACCTAAAATGATGACTAGGGAAATATCCTGACGTCAGGTTTTGGCGTTGATTGTGGGTGTTGATTTTTAAAAAAGGTTAAATTATTGTTTGAAAGCTTATTCTGATTCTATGTTTAGAAATTGCATGCTATATGCACTAAATAAAATTCCATAATATTTGGAGTTGAAACCGGTTCGTTCCGGCTCATTTCGAACAGTTCTTGTAAGTACGGCGATGATTAGGACAGGTATGTGTCACGGTTCGGTTGTACCTGTGTAGATGTCGGAGCCCCCCTGCCCCCTTTATCTTCCTCTCAAATTGTCAATAGCCGAACAGAAACGAAAAACACTCGCCTCCACTAGCACACTGGAGTTAACTGCCAACTTGGTGATTTTGAAGCTATTTTGCCAAGCGGGTAGCATTTTAACTTGTACTCTAAGCGAAGGGTCTTGAACCCGAAGCCCGCGGTAACATTTTTTGCCACCCGTTGGCTCATAAAATTTATAAATTATTTCAAGATAAAAAATAACACAATCAAATACATATCTATATATAATCAACTAATACAATAAATATGTATTTTATTTACGTATTTTACGTTATTTTATAAACAATTTTTACTTTTACATAAAGAAAATTATTACATTTTTATATAAATTTACTTTGAACCGCCAAATGATAGCTCTCGTAGACAAAACAAATCCTGCCGCCTTTAGCTATGAAACACGAGAACATAGTTCACGAGAGATCCTAATCCCTAGTGTGAGTATAAGAATGCAAATATTTTAAAATGTATTCAATCCTAATACTGTTGGTACAGTCTTGTGAGCCAACGAGAGACATAAACATTGGCCCCTGGACATAAAAATGTTAAGACCCCTTCTCTAAGCATTAAAACTTTTTGACACCAATATACGAAAATAGAAAAAGTAGAAAATTCGCAGTTCACCCTGCGATGCTTCTTATTTTTTATTTTTTCACACTTCTCTTCCACTGACGAGTATACACACTCTATTTGCTTCTGGACAGCATTGAGTAGCATTTCAAAATCACCTTTTCCTTGTTTCCTATTCTAGATAGGCAAATGATTCCACATCCTTTTTTTTTAATCTACATCCTGGCAAGAAGATTTCTTCTGGCCATTTACGTGAAAACCATCAATATCCTGACTTTTAGACGATTTAAAGGAAATGTTAGAAACCAACTTAGATTTTAAACAGTGTGACAACGTAAGATTATTTTTAGAATTATTAAGAGTTTATTATTTTTGTTTCTATGTTTTGTCTTTAAAACTTGTCTAATAAACGTACACACAGAAACATGACGTGACGTCATAGGTAGGCAACGTCGTTATGACTCGTTGAATGTTGGCACATCCACCGGGAACTATAATTCATTCACGAACTTAGTTTACTTGGATGACAGCTCAAAAAGTTACTAGAAGTCCCTAATACATCCCTACGCCAACAGCTGACATCTATCACTTTGGATAACTGTATTGAAAACAGATGGTAATATATGAATGTGATAGTTAACCACAGTAATTTTGGCCAATATTATTTATATATTTATTTGATGTCGTACATAAAGCTTATTTATAGTTTAAATCCAGTTAGCAAAAATTAATATTCACACCACTTTCGTAAAAACTTCTAACGAACAAAGCTTCAAAATGGTGACCGACGAATTTAAACCACGTGGTTGAACATGACGGTAAACAAGTTCTTTACAATGATGCACCCACGCGGTTGATGAAAATATTTTATTCATTTAAATATTTCAAAATACGATAAAATAATCATAAAATAATTAATTATATATTAAAAACTATAAGTGTTTTCTCTTTCCCAAGTAAATACGATGCCTGTATTAAAAGGTATTAATATATGCACTATATTACACACATTCCATTACGTTCCAAGGGTGACCTGGTGGTCTAGGGGTAAGGTTTGCTGCGGGTCCGGGGTTCAATCCTCTGTCCCGGCACAGATGTATCTGATTGCCAAACCCTTCCTTCACCCCTGACAAGATGTGTATTAATCACAACTTGTGAATGTGAGGAATGCCAGGCCTCCACCGTGGTTCGGATTCCACGTTAAACTGTAGGTCCTCCATTTCATCTCACAATCACCCTACCATTACACATTAGCGTAAGTGCGTATAGCCCGAACGGGTAGTAAGACGCGGTGTTAATAATAATAATGTTCTAAAACAATTAATAGGTACTTTTAACTATGTTTAAAATATTGTTTTCAAGTTGGATAAAAAGTAATGAAATAGTATAAGAAAACTTAAGTTTACGTTATTTTAAATGTAAAATATAACAGATAATTAAAAAACTTTACATTTATAAGAAAACAGTGATCTTTTACAAGTGTTTGCAGCCCAAAACCTAAACACAATATTTTCGAACTGTCATCCAGGTAAAAGCCTAGCGTGAACGGGCTCTAAGTCTTCCCTCATGTTTTGCGAGTATGACTTAGTTTTCAAATGTCCAGTTGGTGCACTCTCTTTTATTATTTTGCTTTAGAATTAATTAAAATCCTAGTCCAAAGAGGTTTACCTTTAATAAAAAAATGTAGCCTCTTTGATAAATAGTTGAACCATTTATATGATAAATGTCTTCGGAAGAATTTTGTTGATATATTTAAGTAAAATAACTTAATACTTGGATAAATTTAAAAGTTGTTTATATGCTTACTAATTATGTTAATAGGTTACTTTTATTAATTATTTTATGAATATATATATATATATACTTCTTAGAAAACGTTTAGACTATAAAGTGCTTAAAGTGAAGCAATAAATATGAGTACTTTTATGAACAAAGATGTTATATTCAATTAGATTAAGTGCTTCTCTGACAAAGCTAACTCCGTGCAAAAAGCAGCACAGACACATTTCACTTGTTTTAAGGGGGAAACATACGTAGCTTTCATTAGACATAATTACTTATGAGTTTAATTAAAGTAATTTCTCTTGGAATACTCCCAAATTTTTATTTTTATGTTAAATCTTGGTTGATCTTTCTACTTGGCAAAGAGTTAAGACTCTTACAATACAAATTTTTATAGGAAAGATGTTTTTTGAAATCCAATTCATGGTTTACGGTTAACCTTGATAACACTTTAAATGTATTAATGAAATATATATAAAAAATGACAGCTGTAGATCACATGACTTGTGTGAGAGTGAAAGTAGTTCTGGTAACTTTTCTAACTGTCAGATAAGGCTCCTCATATTAAAACAGGGCTGTGCAACTTTAGGAAATATGATTCGACCCCAATTAGGCCAAGTAAGTTTTAGTGTGTTTTTTTTAACTAAACAACCCCTTATTAGAACGTCGTTTTACCACTCATTCAGGCTATGGGCTTGTGTATTAATAATATTAATTTGTTAGGAATGAGGACGGTTGAATTTAGAGGGAGAAAACCCGCATTTGCGTCGAGGGAGAGCGTAAAATATTTAAGTTGAAAACTACCCTCGATACACCCGGCCGGGATTCAAACCCCCCAATCTCCCCACAAATTCCAGTTAAATGCGAGGGGACACCTCAAACCATGCAGCCACCGCAGTGGGTGGGTTATATCACAGAAAAGAAAGTAACTGACTCGTGCATCAGTAAATAGCGAGAGCGGTGGCTGTCATTAGTTTCTGTGCTCATATTATTATTATTATCTTTGTTTTATTCACGTGATCCTGTCAACACCTGTCGGGGAATTCGAACCAGCCACCAAGGAAGCGAACTGCTATCGAGATAACACTACACTCGATATCATTTCTGAAGAAACTGCAGGTCTAATGGAGGAAAGCTATATCTCGGTTAACTGTTGCCAAATCTCCTCTCTTATGTCGGTAGGTGGTGGCAACTCCGACTAACCAGCGGTGCGAAACTTGTCTAATATTCTAGGGGAGATTGACCCCACCAAAACGAGAGAATGACAACGTTGGTTCCCAATAGTAACCACGCAGTTCCCTCAGATGATATCCAGTGTAGGAGAGTTGACCGTTCTCACCTTGAGGGTGACACAACACACCTACAATGGCCGCTGACCGAACGTCCAGGGACCTCGTATTCGACCTCTTGTCCTAAGACTCGAGGAAAGTCTTCGTATCTGACCGTCGTGAATTTACAGTTAAATAAGAGAAAAATGAGTACTCCTCGTGAAAGTACCTTATTTTATCATTTTAGTAGCCTGCGAATAGATATGTCTGCAATTCTCCGCACGGTACCGCCAAGCTGGTTGCATAGCTCAAAAGGGGCTACACTTGTTTCGCTGTCTAATATTAAATTTTGCCAATTGTTTGTAGTTTTTAGAACTGTGTGGATAAATGAATAATTCAAAAACCCACTTCTCTAATATGATTTAAAAGGAGTCGCTCTCTCACTGAACTAGACTGCCGATAACAGGGAGGTTGGGGTTCTAATCCCTGTGGGGTGTTCTGAGGGTGGTTTTTCCTAAATGGTTATCCACTCTCCCTCCACGTTAATTCTGGTACAGTTCTTACAAATTCAGCCAGCTTAATCTCTAGCATATTAGCGTAATTAGTACAAATGCGTACAGCGCGAACAGTTAAGGAAGACGTGGCATTAAATTTTAAAAAAAGGGTAACATTCTCTTGTCCACATTTTTCTCTTACTAAAGCCCAAATTATATAATTGCTTTAATAACTTAAGATATTTAATGTATATATTTGTATTTTTATGGTTTTAAAAATATCTTATCTTTTCCTGTGTATGGTTTTAAGGGCTGTACCTGGAGATATTCCTACTTTACCCCTATATTTATGTCTCCCATTTTGCTCTTAGCAATGCGCATTTGAAAGCGGATGAATAATGCAGCCCTTCACGGTGGACAAGCTGAAAAGCACATTCCTTCCTTAGTACACTCAAGTGTTAGTTCACCTGGCTGGAGTTTTACCTTACAACCTGTACAGTGTACACCCTAGAGCCTCAAAATCTGGAATATATTTTTTTTAATTTGTTGTTTTATTGAGTTGAAATAAAAAATGGTAGATATAGTTTCATGGTTCTGGCATGGTTCTCTGTAAATCAGAATGTTTTAATTTTCTGGTAAATGTAATATGTCGCAGTAACTATATTCCCGTTATGTTTGCTTGTTTTGTGTTTACACGTGTACCCCAATGTTATCGACGAGCCTCAAAGTATTGTGGTCGTATTTTTAGGATAAGGGATACGAACATAGACATTTTTTCGTAACTTTTTTGGGTCGAATATGTGGGGTGTGGGGAAAGAGAACATAAAGTATTTTTAGCACCTTGTCTTATTACCTGTTATGGTTATACGCATATGTACTGATTACTATAATTCCCTAGGGCAGAGGAGGGCTGAATTAAGAGGTAGTGAACCCTCATTTGCGTGAAAGGAGAGTGGTAAACTTTTTGAGGAAAAAATCATCCAGGATTTGAACCCTGATCTGTGTCATCGGCAATCTAATATAATTCGAGTGACGCCTTAGACCATGCTACCACTGAAACAGGTGTCACGTAATGTTGAATGCATTTGACGATTTTAATGAGTTCTAAAAACCTTTGGCGTTCAAGCTAAAAGGGTGGAGGGCAGCATTGGTGGTGTACGTTTACTGACAAAAGGAATGAATCTGTAAGAGCTGAGTGTCACATTATAGTAATAAAGTAAATAAACTGTGTCTAAAGAATCCTCCGACTCGAGTTGGATCAGTGATAGGATTTCTTAACATGAGTGTCACAGCCTCATTATTCGAGTGTAGTTGATTGAAAAACTCTTAAGTCGTCAAATGCCTCGGAAACTGGAGTAAAACGTTTTATTAAATAGAGGTCGAGAAGGAGGGGCTATCTTCTCTGGACAGTCGTGTGACGCGTTTGTTTTGGACCATAAAGTTCGTGACGTATAGTACGCCGGGTTAACAAGGTCTCCATGTTACTCACGGGTTCGAGTCTTGGTAGTAGCAATGGCCTTGTATTTCCTTATAAGAGTACAAGACGGACTTTTGTGTGAACCGCTGTTAAATAACGACTACTAGTTGATCGGTTACGCAATTAGGGCAGTATCCAGTTATGGCCAACGAACAGTTAAAAATCCAACTCGACGACGCGAATCCTTCATCGCTGTTCTTCGAACTCTGTATTGTAAGCATCACATGTAGCTTTTGTAAAATAAACACCTCCTTTACAAGGCCTGCCAACTTCTACGTCCTTCCACACTTAGCCCGACACAAACCCACGACCGATACTAATCTGTTGTAAGACAGAACAGCTAAGAATAAATAATAATTCGTGCCTGTGACACTCCACTCTTCAGAATTTATGTTTTTCGTGGAAGGTGTTATGGCCCTCGCAGACTGTTATTGGATTATTTCATACATAATTCAAATTAATTAAACTAAGACATGTTAAAATTGAAAAGCTTTGCGACATCAGCATTAAATCAAGATAGAAAATACGAATTACGTCAAATGCTGTGGTTAAAACAAATACATTACTAAATACTTGACTATACGATTAGATGTTTGTTAGTTGGTAAATAGTTTGGAAGTAAATACAGTTTAGTAGTAGTAATAAACTGAAACTATTGAATCTTTTTTTTAAATAGCCCAGCCTACTTTTTTTCGTAAGTAGGAAGAGAAGATTCAAAAAGCGGTCGTAATGTTCTGTAAAAAAGTCGATATGTTTAAATTGTAGTTTTTTTATGATTGGTCTAATTCTTGCTCTTGTAAAAATGCTCGATTCTATGTTAATTAATAGCACTGCTGATGATGGGGGAGATCAGAGTTCGAATCTCAGTTGGGTGTACCGAGGGTGGTTTTCCTATCTCTCGCCACGCAAATGCGGATATACTTCCTATAAAATAACCTTTATAATAACTAAAACCATAGGCATAATTATTAGATAGCCGTATAACCCAAATGGGTAGTAAGATCACTGCTAAAAAAAATACTGATACTGTATATCACCAATCCAGCTCAACTTTCGTCTTTCGTAATCCAAATGGTGAATGGCTGTAAGAGTTAACAATAATATCAAATTTCTTTAAAAAAACACTAGTTTTAAAATAGCAATTGTGCATGTGTGCGCGCGTAACCCCAAACACGCTAAAAATTGTAATTTAATTGAATATTCGACTAAATAAAAAGATGAGTAACTTCATTCTCTTTATTTATTTAATAAATGTTAAGGTGCACCGCACAGACTTTCTCTCTACTTTAACTAAAATTTCGAGACATATCATTAAAACTCATTAGATTTGTGAAACTAAATAAAATAAATTGTTCCAGAAACATCCTGACAAATTATAGATTTGCCAAAGATCATAAATTAAATAATATACCCTTTTACAGTAACATCGAGAAAAGAGGAAAATAATCATTTCACCATTTAAAGGTCCCCAATTAGAAAAAAATATATTTTTGCTTTATAGTTCAAACTAATGGTTTTATAAAAACATATTTAAAATAAGTTTTTTATTTTATACTGGTGTTATTTTGTATCTTTGAAATCTTTGCGGAAATATGGCCGAAATTGAGCTTTTCCGCATAATTAAAGTACCCTCAAAGTGATTTGCATGGGAAAACGAGTTAGCGTTTTGTTTGTAACGTTAAAAAATACAAATCAAAATCGTTAGAGTAGAATTTAAGAATTGATTTTTATCTCTTTTAGTCCTTCCGTAAACTATCCTTAATTTTAGGGTTGGATATCAAAATAAAAAAAGTCCATGGAGGAGTCTTATTAAAACCCTAGATAATTGATCGGTAAAATGGTATCGGCTCTAGTCAGAGATAGATAACGGCAACAGACATCGCAACCAATGGGTCATAAAACTTCGACCTTTATTAAAATCTCTTGTTTTATTTTTTTGGTGGTCACAATACTACTCTCTCCAAGAGGTCGAGATAAAGTTATATATATATATACTTCTAAAGATTTGTTTTTTCCCTATTCATTGTCGTTTCATCCCCCCTTGTTTTACGAGCTTAATCTTTTAAGCCCAATCTATGTGGGCATCTGAGACAAGCTATCAGAAGACTCGCTATTGAAATTAATTAAGGGGGGGGGGGCTTTTCCCATGTCCCTTGTCCTGCACATTCCTCTTCCCAAGGATTACAAATGGGAGGGGACTATCCAAGAGAAAGTTTGTCCTGTCCAGTCTTACAGGGAATAATTTATATATATAAAGCTCGTAAATCTTTTCAAAATAACATGTAAAAAAAAAAGAGAAACCTTTTTTATTTATGTTTGTGCATTAGTCCTTTGACAGTTTCGCTGCAGAAACATATACAAAGCATTTTTTTTCTCGTTTCCTTTTACTAATTGCAAATTTGTTGTTATACATATATATATATATATGTATATGAAGGCTTAACAATTATTTTTAATTGTAGTTATTATGCACTAGCTTCAAAGGTATGGGAGCAAGCAATTTTATTTTAAAAAAAAGCTTCACTAAAATACTTCCAAATATATTAATATTTTTATTCCATCCTGAAACAACCACTTTTAACCTTTAATGTTTTTTCTCTTGGACATTCCTGAAAAATATTAAAAATAAATATGCTGAAATTAAAACTAAAGCGTTAATTGAAATTTGAATGGGTCTTATTTTTCCCGTGTACCCGCGTCTTACTGCCTGTCTCTGCTTCTTGATACTATTTGGGTAGAAATGAGGGAAGTAGAATTTTGAAGGCTTAAAGTGAAACCTTTAGTCAACGTTGGCTACTATAGTTGGATTGTTATTAGAATAACTAAACCTTTATTCAAAGCTGGCTAAATATAGTGGGTCGTTTTTAGAATATCTAGACAGTTTGTAAACCTTAGATAATAAAGTAGGATTATTAAAATTACATACTTAGAAGATGTGAAGCTATGTATTCGCTATATTTATATTGAAATCGTCAAAATTGACACACTTTGCCAAAAGAGGTGAATGAAAAACACTTGCTTTAATTAAAATATATATTTATTTATTAAACGTCTAAAGGCTTGATCATCTTTAAAATGGCAATACAGGGTTAATCCTTTTTTTTTGTGTCAATATAGTTAAATTTTATAAACACGGTAAACGCGAGTCTACTGCCCTCAGTATGGTCAAAATTAAAAGTTTATTTTTACGTTTAGTAATTGTTTTTTAATAGTGAGAGGTGAACTTAACCAAAAGATTTAAGTTTACCCCTTAATTTGTCCAATAACTTAGTAACCCTATCAAAATTAGTCAGGATAATCTCCAAACAAATTTTTTCCAGGTGATCCTAAATGTATTTTTGCTTTTTATTTTAGCACCGCGTCTTAATACCCATTCGGGTTATACGTATTTTTGCTAATTAAGCTAATGTATTAGGGTCTATAGGTGTGTGGAAGGTGAAATTTAGAGTAATTGTACACGCAGTTGCGTGGAATGACATTGAAACATCATTTAGAAAAAAACAGCCTCATTACATCCAACCGGGATTCAAACCTCCTTCACCCTCTGGTTAGCATTATAGTATACTGTGATAATGACAGCTTTTGACGATGTGAACACCGTAACTTTTTTAGTAAAAAAATGTAGCTTTTCCTTCTCTTGCTTAAGCTTTATTGAATGTGATTACGTCTCATCATATCCAATTACAAAGCGATAGCGATATTATTAACACTGTTCTTGGCTCACTGAAAAAGGTTAACGTATGAGACGACCTTACGTAAACCTATTCTGTCTTGAATTGTTTTTTTAAATCTTAAAATAAATACTTTTTTATGCTTATTGGTTCTAGACTACGCATATCTAGATACGGTGACTTTGCCAACATTTGAGTGTGACGTCATTTGACCCCCTGCGCCTGTGCACACTTTTATTACTAAAAAGTTAATGTGTTTATAGGGCAGAGGGAAAAAGTATCAATACTTAAGCAATGTCGATATTTTCCTTTTGATATTAGTACTTATTTACTTTTGTTTTGATTCTTTTACTCACGAGTACTGCCACCCCAATGTTGAATGTGCATCTAAATACATAATAATTTAGTCATCATAATATATATTGATGATACAATATTTTTAGGAGTTTGCAATTAGGCATTTTTCATTTTAGAATCTAGTTTGAATAAAAACTTTTTCTAGTTCCGAGTAACATGGCCATTATTTGTACAATAAATATTTCAGGTTGAATTAATCTAATAGATCCAGGCATAAACCTTAAATAAGTACAAAAATATTTTTTATAATTAATTTTATTTATAAAAACATTATACCGGTAACCATAATAATTCGAATTCTTAAAGAAATTTTTGATATAACTGTGCAGTTTTAGATCAGATACCAGGAAATGTTGAGGGATTGTTTATTTGTAGGTTATTAAGGGGTGACTAGTGTCTAAGACCCTGTGAAAGGTTTGTAACCACTGTACTAATGTATATGTCCCTGTCACTGTATTTGATACTGTGTGTTGCAGAGACCCGTACCTGCTCCGACAAAGAATTCACTTGCAACGATGGCCGGTGCATCCCCTCCCGCTGGCAGTGTGACAACGAGAAGGACTGTGCTGATGACAGTGATGAGGACCCAAAGACGTGTCGTGAGTACTTTCATCCCTCACTTGGCTTCTCTCTCGTCCGAGACGAGTGCGCTGTCCACTCGACCCACTGTCTGTCGGATGTTTGATAAGACACCACAAATAACAACCTTAACACGCACGTGTTGTAAAACTGCACCTCTTGTAACCAAGGACGGTCTAGGTCTCTTGTTAGAGCCCAGTCTCAGCTACGCGGAGTATTAGTCCCTTTCTTACTAACACCTCCCCCCACTCCGCCTCTCTCGCACATTAGGCCTCGTTCTGTGGGCAAGAGTCCTATCACCTCTTAGAAACACAAGAATCGATCCTCTCAAGATAGACGAAATATTTTTAAGAATGGTGTGAAATCATAGTTTTCTCAAGGATCACCTCTTATTTGGTGTTAACTAAGAATAAGCTTCATCTTGTTTGACAAACCACCTTTATTCCTCTTCGTGCGGTGGGGGATGTTCGCCGACATATTTGTTAAAATGCCTGAAATGGAACATAACGTAATCTCGCATAGTTTGCAAGTCCGGACTTCTTTATCCACAACACACAGTTTGTCATCTTATTCTATATTGCTGATAACTCGTAAAATTAACAACTCGCTTTGTCCGACATCTTAGCTCGGTTGGTAGCGTGTCTGCCTTCTGATCTAAGGGTCTCGGGTTCGATTCCCGGCATGACGCCCCGGTGGCGTAGTTAGCTAACGCGCTAGTCGTGTTGAGCTAGATTTCCGAGGACGGGGATATAAAGGTTCGAATCTCAGTCGGGTGAACTGGGGGGTGGTTTTTCCTAGATGGCTTTCCACTCTTCCTCCACGCAAATGCAGGTTTCTCTAAATTCAACCTTCCCAATTCCTAACCCATTAGCGTAATTAGTACTTAGGCGTATAACCCGAACGGGTAGTAAGACGCGGTGCTAAATAAATAACTCACCATTTCTGTTATTTCGACCTTCACCCACTTTGGAAATAAACTGGACTGTCAATGAGGGGGGAGATCTTAACTCGAATCCCGATTGGTTATACTGAAGCTGATTTTCCTTATTAAAGATTTTTTCCTTTCCCTCAGCACAAATTCTGGTACACTTCCTCTAAATTCAACCTTCCACAACCCTAAGGCAGAGAAATTAGTTGACAATGTGTGTAACCTAAACGGTTAGAGAAACGTGACAGTAAAAAGAAATGGTAGGTCAAAGCTCCCCAAAATGAAAATAAACCCCCACCTTGAGCCCCCCTATCCCCTACCCTGGTTTCGGGCCCTTACAACATCCCAGTTTTGTTATCTAGGCTCGTTTCAATGGGTGTTTTAAAACCAAATTTCAACTAGAAACCTTCCAACTAATTAGCTCAAAAGGTGGTTTTAGAATAAACTTGATCCTTTGTGAAAATATCAGACCAAGAGAGTCTAGTCCTAGCCTTGACTCTGGGGACCTGCTATTATTAATAGAATATAATTAAATTAAACTCTAAGCTAGTTTGTTTACAATTATGAAATAAACTGTTTGTCTGATTCCACAAAGGTCGTACGATCATTTTCAAACTAGATAGTGTTTGTTATTTTTCCTCTCTTCAGTTGACGCTACGAAATAAAACTGTGCTGATACCAAACAACTTGCGGAGAACTTGATCAGTGGAAGATGTTGGGCTAACAGCGTGTTTATCTTGTTCTTTGATAAACTAATACTGTGTTCATTTGTTTGTTGGCAACATAGAAACATTTCAACTTGTTTCTAAATGTTTTCCTTGAAGTATAAACCAGGCCTTTCACGTTGTACGACCCTAAATCCTTCTTGTTTTCTAATTTTAGGGGGTAAACAGTTTTTATAGTTAAACCACTCTGAAAGCGGAGGAGGAGGGGGGGGGGGTGGACAAATTGTATGACACAGTAGAGCACTCTTTCTCTTATAACCTATTGTATAATAGTTTGGAACAGAATTGTAAAGATTATGTTTTCAATAAACTACTTCCATAAATAAGTTTTTATCTTAAGAAAAACATTTTTTAATTTTCTCTAAATCATAAGAAACTCTTAATATATATAATTTAAACCAAACTGTAAAAGCCATTTAAAAAATAATAATTCATCAGTTTATTAACCTTAATTTGAGGGCTAGAATAAAAATAAAATAAACTCCATGATGTATGACAGTATAACATCAAGTTTGAAAGAAATACATCAAATTAAATTTGACAGACAGACAGAATTGCAAGACCCACTTTTTTGGGTGGTTTACGTGGTCTAGGGGGTAATAAAAAAAACCATTCATCATTTAGAGGGCGAAACTCTTCTCGATCACAATACTTTCTCTATATAATAGAGTAAACATTTGCTGGAAATACCAGTTTAAAAAATAGATTTTAAATAGTGTAAGGTAAAAAAAATGGTGCGTTCGAATAAAAGTATATAAATATTTTATTACCATTGTTTAGTGACGATTAAAGTTAATTTTGTTAATACATCACAGATATAAGTGTGCTATATTAATTTATATATATTAGTAAGACGCGAAGCTAAATAATTTAAAAGAACATTTCTCGAGGCTAGAATTATTCTGTGACATAATGAGCACACAGCCTCAAGGCCTTCCTCCCGATGGTTGTTTGACCGGGAGGTCATGTCTGTCTAAAACTCGGTCACAGGCGACATGGAAGAGTTGTCGAGTGATGCGTTATGAAACTCCTATTAGACTTTGCACCATAACACACACAGTTCGCCTCTACTACCATTCTCAACATTTCTTAAGGCGTCACACTGGTTTGCGCCTTGGGATGGTTCAAGGTCTTTCAGTGTTGTGAGGTTTCTTAAGACCTGGGCGTCATCCGACAGCACGCTGCTCCATTTTGGGACAACTGCGCGTTAGTTACCGATGTCACATACTTGCTGAATTACAAACTACTGTATGATCTGATTGATGGGAGGCTCGAATCCTACAAACTTACACGTATCTCGAAGATAATAAATGAGGGCATTAGCTTCAATTAACAATTTTAAGAAATTGTTAAAAGGAATTGTATAAACCTTTGTAGTTGGTAGGTTAACAAAATCACACCCACTTCGGTGGCCGCATGGCTTAACGCGCTACTTTCATGTTAGACTAGACTGCCAAGAACAGGGGGAGATTGAGGTTCGAATCTCTCTCGAGTGTACTGATAGTGGTTTCCCACTCTATCTCCAACGCAAATGGGGGTATTCTTCCTTTAAGACCTTTCTCATGCACTTTAGATTATGGTTAAAAGCGGTATCTCTCCTGTTTAAAATAATTTTAAAAACCCTTTTCGCTGGGGTCCTTTTGGGGTTTGAGATATAAAAGTAGAGTCCTGGGAAATGTGTGGGTGACTTTTTCCCCCTTTTCATCCTGTACTCTTATTTGACCTCCTAGAAATATGTCGTATTTGATTGATTTTATAATAAAGTTTACCTAAAAAGTTGTATTTATTTTATAATAAAAGTCGTCTAAAAAGTAATCAAAAGCTTCCGATAATAATTCATTATGGATCTCTGTATAGTTTATATTTACATCATCAACTCAACGGAACCCGCTTCAGGTGACTGCGTGGTCTAACGCGCTATTCTCGTGTTAGACTAGGCTGCCGAATTCGGGGTGATCACGGTCGGGTGCACTTAAGGTGGTTTCCCACTCTCCCTCCACGCAAATGCGGGTGCATTACCTCTAAATTAATCCCTAATCCATTGGTGTGATTCTATAATTCGTAAGCCGTATAACCCGAACTGGAGTAAGACGCAATACAAAAAAAAATAGACTGAGAATGTAAATACAGTGTAATATTCCTCCTCACCACCCCCCACAACCCCCACCACCATATTGTCCCTATCCACACGCACATAATAAATAATTTGCATGATTGTTAAATGGTTTGAATACATGTTGTGAAAAAACAGCTAACTACGTCATTAACAGCTAACTACCACCTTCGGGTGTACTGAGGGCGGTTATTTCCTTAAGTGTTTCTCCCTCTATCACCACGCGAATGTGGGTATTCACCCTTTCTCATCTCTAAAACATTAGCGTAATTTTTTTTCATATGCGCATAAACCGAACGGGGGGGGGGGGGGGCACTGGGTGCTAAAAAAA
>CABFWO010000552.1:208482-290909 GCA_902155825.1 Timema genevievae
CCCGCCTCCCCCTCCCCCCTAAAGTTCCTACTCGTTAAGATTTGCTGCCTCTTCCTGTCCAATAACTTTTACTTCAAATAAACTTGGCAAAATATCAACTCCCTGATACAAAAGTTTTGAAAGATTAATATCCAGGACTTATATATGCCTATGGAAACTTTAAAATCTGAAATAATAGTAGGAAATTCAGGACATCTAAATTAGATCTAGGTTGAATCCACTTTATTTACATTATTATTATTAGCACCACGTCTTACTACCCGTTCAGGTTATACGCACTTATACTATGTGTAATGGTAGTGTGATTGTGAGATGAAATGGAGGACTTACAGTTTAGCGTGGGATCCGAACCACGGTGGAGGCCTGGCATTCCACACATTCACAAGTTGTGATTAATACAAGTCTTGTCAGAGGTGAAGGAAGGTTTGGCAATCAGATAAATCTGTGCCAGAACCAAGGATTGAACCCTGGACCCCCAACACAGAAGTCTGACACCTTACCCCTAGACTGCCAGGTCACCCATCACTTTGTTTACAAATCTCTAATCCCAAATCTTGGATAATTTAATGAACATAAAAGAAAACATAACTGAAAAATATAAATGCTAGCTCTCTCTCTCTCTCAATATATATTTATTGATTTTATTTTATGTTAAAATACATTCATTATAACCTTAATACATTTAGTTACGTATTAGATCTACGTTTATGGTCTGAGTTCTGTTTGGTAAATTTTCCCGCAATTATGTTGGGCTTAGCCGTCAATAAAGAATTTAGAGTTAAAAACCAAATGCCAGTTTTAAAAAAATTCTAAATTTTAATCTCTAATCCGATAAAAAAAATTATTTCAAATCCGATTATTTTTTAAAATCTCTCATCCTTTTTTTTATCTCTAATTTCCTTGAGGATTCGAGTATGTGTCATATCCATGATGTAAATACATTTGCACGCTCAATGGCCGGTTTGAGAATAAATGCACAAACTATTTTAGTTTTAAATGTCTAGAAATATTGTTTTATTTATAGGATCAAATTATACAAGTGTTAAAACTCTGGTATATCTCTTAACACAAGAATCGAGCTCTATTTAGTTTTTAAAATGACAAACTGGACGTGGGGGATTTGTTCCTGGAATTTTTATTAATGCTAATGGCAGCAATGAGGTCAGGTGGATTCGCTTGACATATCAAGAGGGTCAACACCTTAACTAGATTGCATTGACTTCTCCACCTTAAATGATTAGTAAAGAATTAACCTAAATAATAGACTAGCCTAAATAGCAGCTTAATTAGGTATCTAAGGTTCTATTCCCATGTCCAGTCTATCATATTTACACTTAATTATATTGGTTTGTCAATGTTTGTTATGTATACATGACATGTTTTTATTAGTGGAGGAGATAGTTTATTTAAATAGAACTGCAGTTGGGTTTTTTGCCCTTGGTTGTTTTTATTTGTTTGAAAATAAGTTCTACCTTTTTTAAATAACAATTGCACGAAAAAAAATGTTTGTTGTTAATATTAAATTCAGCAAAATATAAATTTATATGAGTAATTAAATAGTATCAATTTTTTATGTTTTTACCCAGGCTTGAAATTAAGTTTTTTTTAGCTATTTTTATGTTCATTCACTACTTAAAATGGTTTTAGCCCTTAGGACACTTAAGATCCTTTTTTTTACAAGACTGCACAATTAGCTATCCATCAGTTGGTGGTGGGTTCTAACAACCCTCGCTTATTAATAATTTATTCAAAAATAAGTAACTTTGCCTAAGAGGAGACTGGGAAAGTGACTAGATTTAGCAAGTCTGGCTGTATAATTGGGGTTGGATCCCGATCTGTTGCACTGGGGGGTGTTTTGATCCCCCTCTGATCTACCAATCTGTTTCTAGTCAACTGCTTATTGCACTTGCTCATGATTACTCTCCTAGTTGTGTTGCAAGTCACTGATAACCGTTAATGGCACTTTACTGTACGTTATAAAGGAGGTTAGAAAGGTCCTCTTGTCGACCACCTCCAGATTTGTAAGTTGGGTGTGCTGTGTGTGTGCAGAGAAGCGCTCGTGCGAGCTCAACATGTTCGAGTGCGCCCCGGGGGTGTGCATTTCCCCAGCCTGGGTGTGCGACGGCCAGCCGGACTGTGTGGATGCCAGGGACGAGTTCAACTGCAGTAAGTGTTGCATGCCTGACCTTGAAAGAGTGTAGTGGACGGGTGACCCCGTTGGCGCGGGGGGTGTTTTATCTTGCAGGGCAGAAGGTGTGCAGCCCGGAGGAGTTCACTTGCCGTTCACAGCTCGGGGAGTGCGTGCCTCTCACCTGGATGTGTGACGATAACGCGGATTGCTCTGACGGATCCGACGAGAAGGCGTGCAGTAAGCTGGGACTACCTTACTCGCACGTAGCATGTCCTTCCCGCTTGCTTGCGCACTGACCGCGAATATACCTCCTTGCTTACCATGCTACCCTGAGATAATACTGTCTTATATTGGCATGTTTTCTTGAAAATATAGGCTACCTCCTTGCTTGCCATGCTACCCTGAAATAATACTGTCCTATATTGGCATGTTTTCTTGTCCAATATCTCATTGCTCTCTATGTTACCCTGAGATACTGTCTGTCTGGGCATGTCACCTTGCAAATATACCTTCTTGCTTGCTATGCTACCCTGATTTACCTTCTCTCTGGTTATGTTACCTGCACGCACACACACACACACACACACACACAGATTTTTTTTTTGTAAGAGACTGACTACTACATACACGATCACACTTATGGACGGCTTAATCCACACCGATACCCACTGATCTACCAGTAGTATGTGCTCTAGATTTTCAAGGATATACTACATGTGTAATAGAACATTCCAACTTTAGCTGGAACAAATCACGTGTGTAGAAGCCTAAATTTGGTTGTACACGCTGAAGGTGTTTATCGAGAAGGAAGAACCTCTTGCACCACTAGTCCAGTTGATGTGACTTTCAGAGGGTCTTCCCAGGTTGTTCTTTATTCCTGGTGGCGGCTCAGATTTGGAAGGGCTCTTTAGGATAAATAAGGCGAGCTACGACACACAAATTCTTCACTTTGCGAGGAGAAATACTCTGAAAATCAAGACCAGTTTAGATTATTATTTTGGGAACCTCAAATGAAACCAATAAAGGTGAGGATGTTTGTTAATCTGTTAAATGGTTAACTGCATACATCAATGGACTAAGGCGTCAGTCTCGCTTGATGTTTATGGTGATGAGGTGGGGGCTCTAATTCTGACAAGGTGTCTTGAGATTTTTAACTCCCTAGATAGTATCACACTTTCCCTAGATAGTATCACATTTTCCCTCCCATCAAACTGAGATAAATGGAGGGGGAGTTTACAAGTTCTTATCACACTTTCCCTCCAATCAAACTGAGAGATAAATAGAGGGGCGTTTACAAGTTCTTAAAATTCTACAATTTTCCTCCCTGCTTTGGTATTGTAGATATACAGATAGCCTGGAACGATATTAATACATGAAGCGCACAAAAACACTGTGAAATAATTTTTTTTTTAAACTTATGTTCTGGCGACGTTTCCCATGGCAACAAAAAACTACCCATCTTTGTTTGAGCCCAGTAAAGTTTTGAGTTTTTTTTTTTAGAAAGACCCTATCATGGTACGCCACTACTTCCGGGCAATTTATTTTATAAAATAAATGATCGTACCGCAGGGAGGAGGGGGGAAACTAAAAAGCAAAGTTAGTTTTGATAAGTTGGGGTCAGGGGGAGCCAGCCCCTATATTATTTCTCCCCCTACCCTCTCTCTACCCCTTGCAAAGTGAGATAACGGCGGTCATCCCTCACTCAACCCGCGACGCGAGATAAGAGCGTCAGGACGCCTCCATGTTGGTGCAGTTATCTTCTTGGAAAGGGAGGAGAGGACGCACATTGGGGTGGGGGGGGTCCTAGCGACGGAGGATGGACGCTTCCTGCCTGGTGCCAGGACCACGATGGTGCGTGCTGTCATGAACGGGTGAAGGCGTCGTGACGCTTTGTATGCATTTCTCAAGGACATGTTACTAGGAGGCCACCTCTCTCCAAGATTAGAGCGAGTTCCTCTATAATATAGAGTCGAATGTATATACTCAACAAACACTATGGAATAAAATCGACTTAAGTCTAGACGGTTAGTTTAAATTAAAAACTTGTTCAATATCTCGCCGCTAGAAAGCACTAGTGGTCATGGTGTGACTGTAAGAAGGGGGTCATAATATATTATATTCGTACATTCCTTCAGGGTTGCTTATTTGTTAGGAGAAGAGGAAAGTATAAAATGAGAAACTTAGTGAAAAGACAGAGCAATATATAAAGGTACTAGGGTTCGTAAACGCTAAATATCCTGGTGGGGAGATACGTTATTAAATAAACACCATTGAGTTAAGTCGCTAGGTTGGTGACATGTACCCTTCGTCAGCCCTGTAAGGTAGCAAGATTATCTTGTATTAATTCACCATGGCGTAGCCTGCAATATGTAGAGGTCAGACTGCTACACTTTAACTAAGCTGGAGTTTACCTCGGTGATCTTGGGGCAAAGTGCTTGCCTCAGGACTGATTTTTCTTGATTTCTCCCTCGGAGGGGAAGTAAAGCCGTCGGTCCCATGTCGATTGCGGCATGTAAAAGAACCCAGGAAGGTGTGAAAATACCATTCCCGGCAAAATTGGTAGGCTCTTTCTCTTTCACTCATAGAAATTCTCGTGTGGTAGTTTAATAAGTTGGTTCAAAAAGAGCACGTTAAATAGATAAATGAAAAACTAATGTGAATAGGGTTGCTTTGGGAAATATTTGTAAATCAATATTATATTTAGCAAAATGCAAGAGTTTAGTTGCTAAAGGATTTCAATTGCATACATAATATTATTTAGTTTACATTTGTAACGTGCGTGTTTGATTCGATCGTGTGAATTCACTACAAATTTTTGTTTAGATAATTAAAGTCCGTACCCTGGTAATGAGATTCAAGATGAAGCTCGGACCCCCACAAGACGTCGCCGGATCCAACACCCTGGTTGTTTCGGAAATGTGCGTGGAATCGTGAACTAAAAGTAGGCTTCTGCGATGACCCCCTAAATGGGGACGTAATCTCAAGATAGCGGCCTTGTGTAAACTGCGCTTTATTAATATTTCTTATCTGTCCGGTTTCCTAGCGTTAATCCACAGACCTAGTTCTGTCTTCCTGATTCCGCACACGCGCTCTAGATAATACTTTGGTTCAAAGTACACTCTGATTACACTAATAATTGTGATCATAAAGTTTGCTCGGTTTTAACTGGCACGAATTATTGTGGTTGGTATCACGCGCGTGATATCTTCGTACTTAGTTCAGTAAAGAAACTTATATTAAAATAACTATGGCACCTCTCACGTAATAACCAACGAAGTACGAACACACATATACGCTTTTCCACACGTGTATTGTGCTCGTTGTTTGTAGAATAGTCGAGGCTAGCAACAAAAATATAATTATTTCCAGAAATGGTTGGTTTGTGTATGGTATGGTACCTCTTCCATAACTTTTTTGATCTAATCTATTTCGTTTTGATATTTGTTTGAATGACAAAGAAATCATTGTTTTAAGTTGTTAATAATGCAAGTCTAATAGTATCTATTCTGTACATCTGCCTGTACTTGAACATCGCTGAAAACTAGGACTATTACCTAATTACTCACAAGTTTCCTTCTCCACACTGTTAAGTGTGCCTTTCCTCTGGCGTTCTGATGAGCTAAGAAAACTAAAAATAACTCCATACCAGTACATCTCTCAGGAGACTGCCTATGTGGCTGAGATATCGCCAATTAGATGTTGCACTTAGCTAGTTAAATATCGACAAAAACCTTTAACAGTACAAAAGTTTGTTGCATGCTTTAATGAACACACAACTATTTTCTTTGACCCTATACATAATTATATAGACTTGTAAACATAGCTTAAAAGTTAACTCTGAACAATACAAAAATCCACATTTCTGTTGATCGTTAGGAGCTAAATACCCGGGGGGAAAAAGGTAACTTTTAGGAGCGTAGAATGAATTTTTGTATAAGTAAAATTATATAATTTAATAGGGGGAGGGGAGTCACCCAAGAACGTTATAAACGCACTTTGTTTCTGAATTTTAGGAATTTCTGCTTGGCTTTTCTAGTGCCTTATAAAATAATTTCTAGAAAGTACAGGCACAAGCGCCTAATACAACAAATAAGCAACGTGTCGTGTTGTAGAGTGTGATGGGTTGCTTAGCAGATCCTGCAAGGGGAACATGACCGCCAATAAAATGATTCCACACCGACCCGATAAAAAATAAGTTTCCTGGTTTTAACTTTGAACACATGCTGGGTTGATGAAGGTTGGAAAGTCATGCATGTTTTTATCAAAACATAAACCTCCATTAATTGAGTTTAGAATGTATTTATTATTGGGTGCTTAGCCCAAATTAGGAGGTCCTATTTCGAATCCCTGTTCTTGGGCCGATATTATAACCACCTGGTTTCGCTTCTAACAAATTTGGTGTTTTGGGTAAGATGGCAGATCCTGACCAGGCCAGGAAATTGTGATCGACAGGTGCGTATCAATTTTTATTTTTTAGTTTTGCGTTTAAAATGTAAAAATAAACTAGATAATTTACTCTATGGCCTTAGGAACTCGAAAGTTCATAGCTCCCAAAAAACACTTTCCCTTTCCAATCGATATTTACACCTCATTTTTGTTTAAGTAGTTAAATTAAACATAAAAGTTTCTTTCGTCCAAAGGAGAGGTCCGCGTGTAATTAATTTCTTCTTTTTTATTTATTTTGATATATTTTAGGATCATGCATGATCTGGATTTATATGACTCGTTACCTGTAATTTAATTTCTTTCACTTTTTTTTTGTATCTTTGCAGCCTTGGTTCTTCTCTGCATGGTGCAACATTTAACTCACGTGATTTAATTTATTTTGAGAAAGTTTGTCTATATAGTTTAAATTATGTTTTGTGTACAATAGCGGCTGTTATTTTATTATTAATACTGTCCCATTTTAATAGATAGGGCCTTTTAGAAAATACAGACACATGGCTTTGCTGCCAAATTGATAACATTTTATTCAATTATTATTTTACAGGGATTAATGATCTATGTCAAAAGTGAACCCTGCATATCGCCTCACTTGACGTATGAATACGTGTATGTAGCTCCAGTAACTTTCCTCTCAGATAAGGTTCTCCCTGTGAAAATTGAAATGTATATTTCCATGTGTTTTATTAAATGGACACATAAAATAAACTGTTTGTCCTGCTTTGTACCGATTCTGGTGAAGGTGCGAGAACCCACTATTTCTACAGCACTCTGGATAACTATCTCACAAGCTTATGCTGCTTTGCGCACTCTTAATATAAATATTATCATTAGAAATACACACATGAGCTTTTACAGTATGAATGTGTGTGATGGAATGACTTGGAAAATGTGTTCAAAAGAAAGATAAAAAAATCGAATCGAGGACCTTATCTCTTTTTAAAATAATATATCATATCAGCTAATCAAATTCTTTGTAAAAAAAAAATTAAAAATATTTGACGCGTGAATTCAACAATGGCGAACGTAAAATTAAAAAATGTTTTAAGCTATGATAACTTTAATTATAAGCCCACTTCGGTGTTTGAGTGATCCAAGGTATCCTTCTTGCAATAAACTGTACATGACTGGGATAGGTGTTCGAAACCCTTTCAGGTGTACTAAGGGTCGTTTTTACCGATTGGTTTTCCACTCTACCTCCACGCAAATTTGAGTACATTTCCTTTAAATTCAACCTTCTTAATTCATCCTTCTTAATTCATAACACGTTAGCGTAATAAGCACATAGGTATGTAACCTGAACGGGTAGTAAGACGCGGTGCTAATTAAAAAACTCTATTAATTGTAAACGATAAAAACACAAATGTAGGAAGTTTGAAAATAACTATTCTGCGCCGCGTCTTACTACCCGTTCTGTTTGTACTCTTACGTTCTATTTACACTCATGGTTTTAGGGATTAGGAAGGTTATATTTAAATTAGGTGTACCCGTATTTGCTTGGCGGTAGAGTGGAAAACCACCCTCAGTACACTCGACCGAGATTCGAACCTATATCTCCCCGTCATCAGCAGTCTGGTCTACTGCGAGAGTAGCGGCTTAGACCATGCGGCCACCGAAGTGGGCAAGGTATCACTTGGGCTTTGGCCTGACAGTTAACTTAATCTCACATTACTTGGTGTTCGAACCCCATTAAGTATTAAAAAAGTAGATGTGTGTAGTTCCAAATCCACTCCAGTAAGTAGGTCTCTGTTGCTAATAGCCCACGAGTATAAACTACATTAAACAATTCCAAAGTAAAGTGCTTATCTAACGCGGTCAATGAGGCCTTTGTTTTTTAGAACTAGAATATTCAATTTACACTTAGAGAACCATGATTTTGTCATGACACCACTTACAAACTAGCTTAAACCTAGGATAATATGCTTAACGCTACAGACCCAACCTCAGCCTTTTAATGTTTTAGTAAGTAGATAGCAGGATAAAGGATGGATCAGTCAGTATCGAACCAGGTTCCTCTAAAATTGGGATCAACCAGTCTAGCCATGGGTGCTGGCATCTTCTTTATTTACTTGACAAGTGAACATCGTGCCACCCTGTGCTGACCACATGTCCCTCCTTGCAGACGAGACGTGTCGCTCGGACCAGTTCACCTGTAACAACGGCAAGTGTATCCAGATGCGGTGGAAGTGCGACAAGGACGATGACTGTGGTGACGGCTCGGACGAGAGAAACTGCCCTGTGCCCACCTGCTCGCCCGACCAGGACTTCGAGTGCGCCAACCACTACTGCATCACGGCCAAGTGGCACTGTGACGGTGACCCGGACTGTCCGGACTCTTCTGACGAGGTGGTACGTAGGGGAACTCCTCCTTGTGTCTTGGAGAGTGTTTGGGTGAAACAACCGTTGCTAGGGGAGTATCTCCTCCTTGTGTCTTGGAGAATGTCTGGGTGAAACAACCGTTGCTATGGGAGTATCTCCTCCTTGTGTCTTGGAGAATGTCTGGGTGGGATTATCTCCTCCCTGTCTTGGAGAATGTCTGGGTGGGATTATCTCCTCCCTGTCTTGGAGAATGTCTGGGTGGGATTATCTCCTCCTTGTCTTGGAGAATGTCTGGGTGAAACAAACATTACTAGGGGAGTATCTCCTCTTTTTTCTTAGCAACACGTTTCAATTAATGTTAAGTTAAATTAGTTAAAAAATTACACCTAGTCAGTATGAATAGATTCCAGAACCTTAGGCTAGGCGTGACAATGCTCAAACACCGATCTTTCTAGAAATATTCTGATGCTCATTCGTTCTTAATTCATGTTTAAGGCAGAGGCTGTGATGTATGTGTGGTTTAAATTGATATACGGTGGCGACCCACTTCAATGGCCACACGGTATAACGCATCAATCTCGCCGATGAGTGGGAGATCGAGGTTTAAATCCCGGTCAGATGTATTGAGGGTAGTTTTGTCCCTAAATGGATTTCTACTCTTCACAAGAAACTTCGGCTACACTTCTTCTAAAGTTGAACCTTCCAAATCCATATCACACTAACGTAATATGTACACAACCCAGATGTGAATCAAGACCCGCCTGTTAACTAGTGGGGTGAGAGGAGTCAAATTGTAGTAACTGTCCCAACTAGGAACTAATATTTTTACAAAACTAGACTAATCGAGATTATCACGAAAATTCAGAGTTTAATTAATTTGTTTTAATTCCAAGATGTTAGTAGCAGCAAATAGTCTGTCAACATTTATTTCTGATTCAAAAATATGCATCTTTAACAAAAAAATCAAATAAATTTAAAAACTCACATTTGTGTAGATATAGTTTTTTTCTCATAAAATTAGTGTAGTTCTTTAAAAAAAAGTTTGTATTTACTGTTTATGATTGAAGATTCATTTTGAAATATTTAAGACCAAATAATGCTCTGATTATTCCAAATCGAAACACACTGCTTTTATTCAAACACAATTAAAACTGAAAAATGCCTACTAACATACCCCTGAAAAATAAGTTAAAATAACATGAACCCTTGATTGTGAAGATAGATATCCTAAGTTGATTGTTTTCTAACGATTCATATTGTTTGTGTGTCCAGGACTGCCCTGTGAATGTGACCGTGTCCCGATGTCTGCCCAGAGAGTTTGAGTGCAAGGACCGCATCACGTGCATCCACAAGTCCTGGAAGTGCGACGGAGACAAGGACTGTCCTGACGGCTCTGACGAGAACATGGCCAACTGTCCGATCAGGAAGTGTCGACCCGACCAGTTCCAGTGTCACAACCACGCCTGCATCCCTGGACACCTCATCTGCTCAGGACAGCCCGAGTGTGCGGACGGCAGCGACGAGCTGGACTGTGGTGAGTCACATGTTGCAAAGGCTAGGGTTGCCACGCACCGGGGAAAAAATGAACTGAAGAACTAGGGCCTGTTCACACTACTCTAGTCACTGTACCTTATATCACTCCTGAGGTAACTGCAAGTATTATGGAGAAAAACTTTGTTCACTCTCGCTCGGTTGACTGTTGTGACTGTTGTGACTGTTGTGACTGTTGTGACTGTTGTGACTGTTGTGACTGTTGTGACTGTTGTGACTGTTGTGACTGTTGCAAAATCTCCTCGCTTTCATTTATGTTGGAAGGAGGTGCTCTGGGGTTAGACTGAGCTACTGCCAATATCAATGAACCAGTCTTACTAGATTTGTTTTTATTTAAAAAATGTTAAGATTGACCACACGTAAACATGAGTTTCCAAAGAGTGGTCCAACATTTCCCTCAGGGTAGCGATCATACCTGGTATCAGTGGGAAAAGACCCTGAAACGCGTTGATTCAAACACTTCTTACCCCCTCAAATTTCCCTCCACTTCCACTTGCAAAACAACTGCAGAATATCCACCCATCCAACTTTAATCTGAAATAATACTATTTTAAACATATAGTTCATGACTTCACAGTAGTCTTTTAAATTAAAAATTAAATTGTCTTCCTCTTTACTTCAATTTAAGTTGCCTGGAAAAAAAAAATAGTTACTTCTCCTGGAAAACCTGGAAATCACAGGGAAATAGTCGGTAAGAAAATAGTGGGAATCATGTACAATCCACAATTGGGTTGTGCAAAGTAATTTTTTTTTTCTAATTCCAAGCAAATCCGAATTTAAGCTTATTATATATTTTTTATGATTATTTTATGATTGAAAATATATATATATATTAAAAGAGCATTGGGTCTTACTACCCGTTCCCGTTGTGCTTTTTAATTTTACTTTATACACGAAAATTATTTATAAAATGTTTAATTCCATGTTTGTTTGTAATATTTCATCCAAAACTGATGGCTCAAGTTATTAAAACATCCATTTCGATTCCTTCATATTTGTTCATATTGATTTTAGTTTTTAATATGCTTAGCAGCTAAAATGACAATTAATTGAATGTAAATTAGTGTTTAGCTTTTAGTATTTTATTTGCGAAGCTTTGTAATATTCTCAAAGCCAGAATTTGTTTTTAAACGAAAGGCAAAGCTGATAATTTTTTGAAGCAGAGTAAAAGTTTATGAAGCTAATCCACCCTAGCTCACAATCACATACAAAAATAGTTTGAAATACACAATTGTTTGAAAAATATTTTGGTCCATATTACTTAATAAAATCTGGAATTGGTGAGTACATTGTATAAGGTTTTAGAGCGGGCATGCCAAATCTACAGCCCTCAAACACGTTCTGTTCAACCTACCAGCTCAAATTTAAATATTTCAAATTGCAGGAATAGATAACAGATTAAGCTCTCGTAGCTGATGTAAACTCTCACTAACTTCCATGTAGTTTTCAGAAACATATGTATAATGTTGATTATGTGATGTCACTGGTTCTCTCGCCCTTTTTTTTTTATGTAAATGCATGTGCTTTTTTTCTATAATTGTCTTCTGAATATCTTCCCGCTAGATGCAGCCATTTATAGTCCCTGTGTTAAATATATTAATTAAGGATTAAATAAACTTAGACTTTTCCTTGCTCCAGTTTTTCATAGCCAGCCTCGGTGGTCTAATGATCTAAGGCGTTAGTCTCACAATAGACCGGGCTGCTGATGAAAGAGATAGAGATTCGAGCTATGGTCAGGTGTACCAAAGATTTATTTTTCTTAAAGGTTTATTTTTCTTGAATGGGGTTTCATTCCAGTAAAAATGCATGTACATTTCCTCTAAATTTAAGCTTCTTCATTCATGACAAATTTAACCTAATTAGTACATATGCTTATAACCTGAACGGTTAGAAAGATGCGGTGAAAAAATAGTACTTAAAACATTGAGTTTTCACTGACTCGTGAAATATTTCAATTTCACAGTTACCTTATTAAATTTCTAAATCCACCCATACAAAAAAGAACGAAGCAACTCCTGTTTTTGTTTGGCTTTCTCGTATTCATCGGATCCGCCCAGAAAACCCAAAGTGCAATATGGTTTTCTTTATTGGAATAGAACAGAAATTTGATTTGAATTCCACCATTCAATATTGTACTCTAAACTCCTCTGTATTCTGAAATTCCTCTAAAGCTAGCTGTCGAGACATTTTGCTGTGGTTCACATTCTAGATCAGCGCTCACGACATAGTTCCTCTCCAATCTTCTTGTTTTCGCTAAGTGAGGTAGAATGTGTGTGTAGCTATGCAAGCTACTCATATCCTTTGAAGTAGGGAATTGCTTTGGTATTGGGAATGCGTCAGTTGTTTTGAATTAACTCTTATTAAAGGCAAGTTGTGAATCTGGATTGTTTCATACTTAACCCTTTATGAATTTTGGTCGCCTCGTAAAATAACCAAACACGTTTAGATTCATTGATGTCCTTAAATTTTGGAATTCCATGTCAACAAAAAGTTAGGCTTTTATTATATAAGAATGATAGTCTGTTTTTGGTATATTGTGAACCGTGCATTTAATATTAATACAATAATTATAATTTTTAACTACAAAAATTTTAATATTAAGTAAATCAATAGTTCTTATTACTCCTGTTTATTGTTAGATGGATATTAAAAAAAAAATTATCATCACGTGTTACTACTATTTCGGACTATACGCTTGTGTACTAATTACGCTAATGGTTTTTAGGAATTAGTAAAGTTATATTAATATGAAGTGTACCCGCATTTGTGCTGAGGGAGAGTGGAAAACAATTTTGTAAAAACCACCCTAAGTACACCAGACCAAGATTCGAACCTCAATCTCCCAATCATCGACAGTCTAGCCTACTGCAAAAGTAGCGCATTAGACCACACAGCCACCGAAGTGCGTCGGCAGTATAATTATTTAAATGGATTCGCCTTGAATTGTGACCTAAGATTATTTGGTTAAAACTACATTATAAGAATCATGGGTGTAAGCAAATGTTGAGGATAATTTTACCCAAGTCTTGCTCTGGCTGAAAACAATAAGTTTATGGATACAGCCTACTTGAAGGGTTTTAAGTTTACTCTAAGGATGTGCTTGGTTTGATAAAATGCACAAAAAAATCCTTTGACCGAAGAAAAAAGAGCCTTAGTAATAAACGTCAATGTATCTGAAAATACTTAAAAAATTGGTTATATTTATTATTAAATGTTTGAGTTTGGTTTAACATTGTTGTTGTGTTGCAGGCACTGAGGCTCCAAAGTGTGACCAGAAGACTCACTTCCATTGTGGCGGTAACGTGTGTATACCTCTGACCAAGGTGTGCGACAAGAGGATGGACTGTCCGAACGGCGAGGACGAACCAGGGGACAAGTGCGGCCACAACGAGTGCACAGAAAACAACGGGGGCTGCTCGCAGATCTGTGTGGACACCCCTAGCAGCTTCTTCTGCGACTGTATGCCCGGCTACAAGCTCATGGACAACAAGACTTGTGATGGTCAGTCGACATGTTGCTACTTAACGATTATAACACTTTTCAGATAATTTAATCTCTGGGTAAAGAGGTGGATTCACTTAGGTTTTGATTATAATATTGAAGTACAATAGGGCTCCCACATCCACGGGAACTACTTCCTAGATCTACCATGGTTACGTAAAACTGTGGATAATACTGAACTATTATATTTAAATGTGATATTCATTTAACATACTTAAATACGGTAAAGTTTAATTGATAAATTATTCACATTAAGATATAACCAACACTAAATGAAGTGATGATAGCTTGTACTATACACTACAGTGTACTTACCTACTACTCTCCATTCCTGTTGCGATGATCACTGATGATCATGATGATAGTGATGACAGTGATATGATTGCACAATGCCCATAGTTTGTGCTGCTGATAGTACGGCTGGGTTTTGACTTGGCGCTTGGTTTGAAACTTAAACCATTTTCCTCTTAAATTAAAAATAAATAAAATTTGGCAGCAATAAACTGAAACCATGGATATTGAATCGGCCCTAATGTATGAACACATCTGGTTTGCAGTAGTAGACCCATAGACTTTAATAGCCTTGGGGTAAATTGCTTGTATCAGGACCCAATGTTTGTGGGTTTGAATCTAGCTAGGGTCGATAAATTATTTTTGAGCAGTAAAAATCTGTAGCACAACTTCCCTCGGAGGAGAAGTAAAGTGGTCGATTGTGGCGTGTAAAAGAACCCCAGAAGGTATAGGAAAGAAAATACCTTTCCTGACAAAATTATTTAGTAGACCATTTTGTAATTGCTCATAGAAATTATTGTTTGATTATATCAGTTGGTTCAGAAAGTGTAGGTTAAATAACTAAGATAAATGAAAAAAATGAAAATACAGCAGATCCAACATTAGTGAGATATTTGACCACCAAGCGCTGTTGTCGATACGGGAGTGTGAGAAGAGAACTAGAATCACTGTTATTGTTTGTTGTAACTAATTTGTTAATATTTCTGGTGTCAACAATCTTGACACCTTCTTTGGTGGTCACATGGTCTAACACGCTACTCTCCAAGTAGATTGTACTACCAACTATTGGAAGATCAAGGTTTTAATCTCGATCAGGTGTAATGAGGATGGATTTTCCAAAATGGTTTTCCACTCTTCCCATACACAAATGCGAGTAAACTTACTCTAAATATAACTTTCTTAATCCCAGAAACAATTAGCATAATTAGTACTCGAGCTTATAATCCAAAAGGCTAGTAGGACGCAGTGCTGAAATAAAAAATTAGAGGAAACTAGACTAAAGGGGGAACTTTCGCTTGATATATCTTAATTGTGATCATTCCATTTAAATATTAAAACAAATTTCAGGAAAAATTAAGAGAAACTTCACTTCCCTGGACCATTTAGGAAAATTACATCTGTTAACATGTTTGTCTTTAAGCTTTTTAGGACTCTTTATTTAATAAATATAAACTATCCAATTAACAACCCCTGAGATATTTATACACTAGCTTTTTTTTTTACCCCTATGGAGCAGATTTTCTATGTGGACATTTGTTGAGCAGACATTTTCAAATATTTTAATGAAAGCTCTTTTCCCTCTCAGTTGGCACCAATGTAAATAATTGTCGAGCTTGTAGTTCGCTTACACAAACTAACACTAACAATGGAGGAGTCCTATCTTGTGACCAATTTTTAGTTGGAGATAAAAAAAACTTGCTTACAAGTAGATAATGTACAGTATGAGGAACAAGTTTGACAGGTGGATTTTAAATAGGGCGAAGTTGTTTGGAATTTTATAATAGTTTCCAAAAACATCACTTCTGAAAGGTGTAATGGTAAAATACAATTTGTGTCAAAAACAGAACACAGAAAAATTCACCACGATACTTACTCACATACCTACTTACCTACATTAGGTTTTATCCGTGGGGCTAGTTTGTGATCCTAAAATAATAAAGTGTGCCACTTGAGTTTACCTCTGCTCAAATATATGATAGTCATTAAAGGCAGGTGTTAGCAGGGTAAAATAGAACACATTATATCTTAGCAAATAATTAATAATAATAAAATGAGCTGTTAATAGCTGCAAGTAAAACTTAGACTCATGTCTTGAACTCTCACCACCAGGTTCAGAGTGGCAAAATAGGTGACTTATGGCTTCTATCCAGGAGAGCTTAGGCTATGTACCAGGAGTTCGGATCCTTACGGCCGCCCCAGAACCATCAGTCAACACAACCCTCGAGTGGGTGTTTGGACAGTATCTTTCAATACATAGAAGCTACATGTGGCTATTAGCTGTCGGAGGGCAGTACAAATCACCATCACACAACCCTGATTCATGTATCGATGACATTTATTGGAAGTAAACGGAAAGTAAGAGCATGGTGCGGACTTTGACTGCTCTTTCTCGTGCTAATATTGTTTCAACCAACCATACTATTCAACAGATCCACTCCTCTGAATAACATTTATGTCCACCTTTGTCCCAGATATCAACGAGTGTGAGATTCCCGGTGCCTGCTCGCAGCTCTGTATCAACGAGAAGGGTACCTTCAAGTGCCAGTGTGTGAACGGATACGCCAAGGACCCTAATGACCACACCCGGTGCAAGCCCATGGAGGGCCATGCCTCCTTGCTGTTTGCCCGCAGGCACGACATCCGCAAGATATCTCTGGACCACCACGAGATGACTGCTATCGTCAACGACACCAAGAGCGCCACTGCTCTCGACTTTGTCTTCAGGACAGGCATGATCTTCTGGAGTGACATCAGCGACCAAAAGATATACAAGTGAGTGTGAATGTTACAGTTGGTTCATTCCCATGGCTTCCAACTGTCTGAAGAACAAATTAGTTATTATATTCACAATATATTGTTTGTGACAAATATTTTCAACCAGAATGTTGAAACCCTCTTGTTGGGTGATGTTCATGAAACCCTTTTAGCCACTTAGTCACTTGTAGTCTACAGGTTTTTATTGTTACAATCAGAGGTGATCCAAATTGAGAACAATGTCCAATACGGCTCTTTGGCATCATGTACAAACAAGTACTATGGTGTTCGACTAACACAGTGAAAGTGATGGAGTTTAACTGCGGCCCCGCCCGCGTAGAAGCCAGCGAGCAAAACCACGTGACCTGTCCTCTTAGCGCCACACACGGCGGGCCCAGAGTTCAAGACCGTGCGGTGACATCAGAGTAACATCATTCTCTATTATGTTGATATTAATTGAAATCCCATTTTAAAAATTACAATATTTTATTGTATAACTGTCCTCCCGAGTCGTAGATGGCTGTGTTATCTGATAGCTCTCGTTATTATTGGTAACTAATATGAGGCGGATGATTCCCGCACGTCCATTACCAAGAGTGAAGAATGACCCTGAGCATGAAACAAATCTTGGATAGTCAAGTGGTAGAGCATTGGCCCTCTAAACCAAAGGTCTCGTTCATTTCCTGTGTCCAGGTGTCATTTTTCGACTAAGTTAAATTAATTAATATATGTCAAGTTGGCAACTCTGAAGCAAATTTTGCGTTCATTCTTCTACTTACTGAGGCAGATGTCATGTGTCATAGAAATACTGAGTTATTTGTATACAAGTGTTGGTGTTATTATACTTTTAACTGTGCTTAATTTTCTACGATTCTATTATATAATTATTTAATGAAGTATCAAAACTAATAGTGAACAAATTGTTTGGATCAAAAATTTCACACTACTTAAAAAATATCTAGTTTTCTCCTTACTTGTAAAAAAAATTGTGCAATTCAAAATATATTTTGATTAACAAATGATGTATCCATCCCTAGCATACATTTTATTCACTTTCTTGTCAGAAAAGATTAATGTTGATAATTAGTCATGTTTTATAGGGGAGAAAATACATAAAATATAAAAAGGTAGCAAAAATCATAAAGTTAATACTATTTTCATTTAAATTACAATAAACTAAGATAAGGTAGTTGAAAATAACTGTCCATTCTAATCTTAAATCACAAATTACCAATAGCAAAATTAATTTTATTTCTCAATAGATGATTTATTTATCGGTTATGGTGGCGTTGTTTGTCTTTCTTTTTTTTTACTCATTCATCACAAATGGTGCTTGTGTCAAAACGTCCCAACTCAATAACAATAACAATAATATATAACACCCTTCATGGGCCATATGGGGTAAGGTGCTAGTCTCACAATATAGTGGACTGCCAAAGACCCGGAGATCAGGGCTCAATCCGAATCATGTGCACTGAGGGTAGTTTTCCCTTGAATTGTTTTCCCACTCTTCCTCCACACAAATGTGGGTACACTTCCTCTAAATTCAACCTTCCCAATTCCTAACTCATTAACATAATTAGTATCAAGTGTACAACCTGAATAGGTAGTAAGACACGGCGCCAAAAAAGAACTGTTCCTATACATCTGGGATAATGCAAACAAAAACATTTAAATTTTATGTTATCTACAACAGTAATAGATTCCAGCAAAGTTTTTCTTCTAGCTCAGATTGACAAAAAAACATTGTTAATTCTATAATGATAATTTCTTAAATTGATTGATAAATATTTTTAACTAGAGATGGGTCAAAAGTCTATTTTAGTAATATGAATCCGATTTTTATAAAACCTGGTAGACCAAACATAAAAGGTTAACATTATGACATTAAGTTGTTATATAAAACAAGAGATGGGAATTAAATGTTAACACTTTTTGTTAAAATACTTCCATCAAAACGATACATTTATTTGAGTGTTAAATTAATGGTCTGGAGTTTGGTTAAGTTTGTTCTATATTTATTATTTTTGATATAAACTACCATTTTGAAAAAGTATATTAAAAAAATTAATCTCCAATCATTGAGTATTCAAAGGTCCCATCCCTTTTTTTTAAAAATTTAATCCATACAAACTTTTTTTTAATCCCTACTTTTGTATTAAATTGTTTGCAGTTCCATTATAATTGAAGTTGTACAAGGAGAGAATGGGAAAGTATAATTTTAACTCAAATTGAGATAATGCTGTCATCTGTTGCCCAATCATGAGACCTTTCTAATACACTTTACATTATGGTTAAAAGAGGTCACTGTCATATTTAAATTTATAAAAATAAAGGATTTGCTGGGGTCTTTAAGGGGTTTGAGCAATAAAAGTTGTTTTCCTGGAAAATGTGTGTAATGTGTCTTCACCCTTTTCCCCTATGCCCTTGTGTGTAATATAACTGATCCAAATGATTAATTACGTCAAACAAGGTGAGAAGATAAAGTTGAAGGATCTTAAAATAACAGTAAAAAGACGATGCTAGAGGACAAGTCTTGAGACCTGTCGAATGTTGAACTGATGAGAAGGGTGTTTCCTTGTTGCAGAGCTCCCATCGACGAGGGCAGCGAGCGCGTGGTGGTGATCAAAGAGTCCCTGACAACATCCGACGGACTGGCCGTGGACTGGATCTACAACCACATCTACTGGACAGACACTGGCAGGAACACGATCGAGCTGGCCAACTTCGAGGGCAACATGCGCAAGGTTCTAGTGCGGGACAGTCTGGAGGAGCCCAGGGCCATTGCGGTCAACCCCTTGGATGGGTCAGTGCCTCACTCGTAAAGTTTAGTTTATTTTCTTGGCTCGACCTAAATCAATGGTCAAGTGGTAAAGTCTTTTGCAATATACTGGACTGCAAATGACCAGGAGGATCAGGATTCGAATCTAGGTTGGGTGTATTGAGGGTGATTTTTTTACAATATGGGTTTCCTCTATTTCTCCACACATGTGGGTACACTTAATCTAAATTCTACTTTTCTCATCTTTTAACACATTAGCGTAATTATTTAATATGCGTATAACTAAAAGAGGGTAGTAAGACACAGTGTCGAGAAAATATTTTATTATGTAGAAATAATATAAACACACAGAATTTTTTTTTAAATACTTATTATAGTGTTGATGGGGAATTTAAATACCATTAAAAAAATGTCAATACAAAGCATCCAAGGGTTGTTAATTATGCAGTTAACACAGTGTGTTTTAGCATGATAAGAGTTTGGCTGAAAGAAAATAATTGCTGGACATGTGTAGAGATACAATTATTTTCCACCAAAGTGTTTTTCTATCCTCCTTCCATGTGAATGATTTTCCATTCCTCGAATTTAACTCTTAATGTGCTTTCTACATCAATGGTGGAATCGGTCTAACATTGTTCCTCAAACTTTTTAAGTTAATGATACACTTAATAAGTCCTAATTTTTTCAACATGCCGTCTTGTTTTGGGTATACGCCGCGCCAGCAGAAAATGGGTTGCACACTCAGTCCAAAGGTTGTACATTAAATCAGAATTATGAAAGTATAGACTTAATTTTTTCTTAAATTAACTTTTAATTATTTCTTCAATTAACTTCTAATGTTTCCAGTTGAAGTGTTGTTTTTTTTCTGTGCCCGCTTCCTTGATATTCAGAAACATTTCGTTCAAACCATTAGTAATTTGAGTAAATCATAACTTTAGCTTCACGTGAAAGATTTTATCAGTTGTGTTTAAAATATGAGTAGGTGAAAAATTCTGTTGACACAATGTTGCCGCTTATACAAACTTCCTGTTCTTATTGAACAGTGATAGGAGGTGATCTGGGCTGTGGCCACATGACACACCTAATTCACCACTGTAATACACGACACCAATGTGCCGAAGCACATTGTTTGCGCAACATTGATAGCGCATTCTTTATCTTGTTAGTGTATTTCCAATGAAAGGGATATTGAATATCATTTCTTGGTCGAGTGTACTGAGGGTGAATTTTCCTAAATGGTTTCCCACTACCCTTCCACACAAATGCGTTTATATTTTCTCTACAATTCTACCTTTCTCATTCCTACACTCTTTGTGTAATCAATGTATATGTAGAGCCCTAACGGTTACTAAGATGTGGTCGGAAAATAATTATTATGTAGGCCTACTGTGTTGACACAAAAAAATATACGTTTTGCAACTGTCCCCAGCTGGATGTACTGGACGGATTGGGGCACAGAGCCCAAGATCGAGCGGGCAGGAATGGACGGCTCCCACCGCCAGACCATCGTCTCCTACGAGGTGAAGTGGCCCAACGGTCTGACCTTGGATCTAGTGGGAAGGAAGGTGTACTGGGTGGACGCCAAGCTCAACGTGATCTCGTCTTGCAACTATGATGGCTCCTCCCGCCGCGTGGTACTCTACTCACCTGATGTGTTGCAGCACCCCTTCTCCATCACCACTTTTGAGGACTCTGTGTATTGGACCGACTGGGACAAACAGGCCGTCTACAAGGCCAACAAGTTTACTGGCAAAGACATCACTGCCATCACATCCACAAACTCTGTAAGTTGGACCGAATGAACAGTGTCAATATTTTGATTTTATTTGTCACTTTTATAAACCCCAATTCGGCGGTCGAATGGTCTTTGGCAGAAAGGTCTAGATTTGAATCTTGGTCGTGTTTACCAAGGGTAGTTTTTCCTAAATAAATTTCCACTCAAATGTGGTTACATTGTATTGGTCTGGGACAATTACACAAAATATTATAAATCCAAATCTGCATTTTATCAAAATATATTAAATTCTAATCTTAATTTTGGAAAAATGTAAATATAAATATTTAAAAAAATACCAAAAATAGAAAAGTGAATTAACCAACATTTATTTGTTAAATGGCATTCATTATAACAGTTCCATTGAACATTTAAAGAAGGCTATAAAGGCAAGTCCTACACACCAGAAAATTGTAAGCCTGATTTCACAATTAAAACAAAACATGTAATTATGTAAAAAAAATTTGGGCTTTAGGCATGCTGCCATAGTCATTTTGGTGTTTTGCTCTCTTCTGATAAAGAACAAGAAGCTTGATATACTCAGAAAATTTCATAATTATGTGTTTTGTTGTTTTTTATTTGTGGACTTTGATAGGTATCTACAGATTTCTGGTAACTGTGTAGCCCATGCCCTAGTATCCTACGTTCAAAGTCCAATTTAATTTAGTCACAAATTTTCTTTTATTTTTACACTTATTGTTATAATGTAAACAATAGTATGTGGTATTAGTATTTAGTGTTCTAAAAAAAATTTCCATTAAAAATTTGATGTTTTCTTGGATCCTCAAATCTTGAATATTGTCATGGATTTGAGTGCCCTCAATTTGTATTGTTATTTAATATTTTAATTTCTGTAGTATTTTTAAAAATAGATAACTTGACATATCTGATTGGTATAACTTTCACTTTAATGTCAAAGTTGTGGCAGTCAAACATATTATTTTTAAAATATTGACCAAATAAGTGAAACCATCTTATTGTGATTCCCTCTAGCTCCAGAACCCCATGGTGATTCATGTGTATCATCCGTACCGCCAACCGGACGGTGAAAACCACTGCCAGGCGGTGAACGGTCACTGTTCCCACCTGTGTCTGCCGGCCCCGCACATTAACGACAAGTCTCCCTTGATCTCCTGTGCTTGTCCTGATGGACTGAGGCTCCTAGGAGACGGCCTTATGTGTGTTGAGGATCGTAAGTATAAGATCCCTTTCAGAGAGTTGGGCGGGGGTTACTCAACACAAGGGGGGTAATGCCAAGTTACTATATTGACCATCACTAAATTCAGTTAATAGAAGTCAAAAGTTTTGCTACCCACTTTAATTGCCGCTTGGTTTAACTGTATACTCTTGCCAGTTGACTATACTGTCGGTGACAGGGAGATAGTTTCGAATCTCTCTTGGTTTATTGAGATTGGTTTTTCCTAAATTATTTTCCACTTTCCCTCCACACAAATGTGGGTACACTTAATTGAAATAAAACCTTCATGATCCCTAAAATAATTAGCATAATTAGTACATAAGCTTATAACCTGAACGGGTAATAGGGTGCAATGCTAAATAAAAAAAATTCAAAGACAATAGTTTCTGGTACAAAGAAACCTTTCCTGTAAAAAAAAAAGCCATTCTTAGTTTGGGTTGTGTTAGCACATTTTTTTAAATAATAATTCTAATTCAGATACTTTTTTTTAGAGGTTTGACTAAAATTCCACAATTAATAATTTGCCCACATTCAAATAATTAGATTTTATTTGATCTTTCAAAATGGGGTTTTCCCATCTCTTATTTATGTCATTGGAAGTTTGTTTTCTCTGATTTCTGTCTTTATCCTTACATAGTAGATTAAGCAGTTCAATAACCCTATTGTTAAAATGTATGAACTAATATATATATCTATCTAATAAAATTGAAAGAAGAGTAAATTTGATAGCTTGAGTTAGTTTAAGATTGTTTTAAACTGTTTTGGAAGGGATTTTTATTCCCCGCTAAAAACTTTTTTTTAACTGAATTAATATAAACTTGGCACCATTTATTATTTTTACAAAAATGCAATTAAAATCATAAAAATGTTGATTAATTTCACCTCTCATCACAAAAATAATTTGTAATTTTTTTTAAAGTCACATTATTTAAGTGTTGTAACTCTTTTTACAATAGTGTAACAAGCATGTTCAGTTGTTCACGTTTACTATATTTTTCTTTCAAGGTCATGCTTCCTATTCTTTGGTTACTCAAATATGTGAGTAGAATATGTGGAAAGTTGTGTGATTAATTATTAAAACTTAATCTTTGTGATTGAGATGCGTAGCTTTGCATGAAGTAGTTAAAACCATTACTCGATGTGAAATATTTTGGTTGATCTAACCAATGCACGCCATTATACACAGCTTGAATTGTTTTGTTGGCCAGGAAGTCCAAATATTAGCTCAATTCCTCTATATATCCCTTCAAACTGTTATGTTCATCACAATTCTTTAAATTGAAAAATGACACTTTGACACTTGAATCGAATCCAGGATCTTTGGCTTAAAATGCCAATACAGCGCATTTCATTGTCATACTAAGCCAAGGGTAATGAGTTAAGATTTCTGTGTCCAGGTGTAATTTTTCAATTTAAAGAATATGATATTTAGATTTGGCCATAGCTTTAATTAATGAATATATTAGCTTGGATAATTAATCCAGTTGTCACAATTATTTAGAAATCTTTTAGAAGCTTATCAATTTTGTCACTTTTTAAACATAAATTTTCAACTATCTTCTTTGAAACTCAAAGTAATATTTTAGCTCCAACCTTCTTCCTAAAATATAACTAAGCAACTTTTTACAGTAAAACTAGTAGTCCTAAGACATTTTGTCTTTCATTGGGGTTTGTGAAAAGTTTAACTTTTTCAAAGGAAACTTGAATTCAAATCGAAGTTTGAATATTTTGTGTAAAAGAGTTTTATGTTTATTTATTTAACTTTATACACTGAAATAATTTCTAAAATGTTGTATCATACAAAATTTATAATACTTAATTCTAAGCTGAGCAATAAAGTTGCATGCAATTCTTTTACTGGGTGTAAGTCAATCTTTTAAGTAGTGAAACTTTTTAATTGGAACACCTTTTGCTCAGTCGCTGCACTGCGGCAAGGCTGCATTAATAGCACATGAAATAGTGACAGAGCCTGCCTGATTTTTAAAATTATTTTTTTTCCAAATAAAATTAAAGGCTGAAATTTTATTTTTAAGGAAAGTTACAAGTTATTGGAGTTTTGCATTTCCTTGTCTTTGATTTTCATTAATAATTTGTTTTATTGTACTATTTGAGTCAAAGACACACAAAAGTGGAATAGTAAACATATTTGTTCAATACCACCCACATCTCAAGAGGACAATGAACCCATTTTGGTGGCCGAATGATCATTGGCCTCACTTCCACAATTGATTAGACTGCCGATGATGGGGAAAGTGGGGTTCGAATTTTGGTCGGGTATATAGTGTTTTTTTTTTTCATAAATGGTTTTTCCACTCTTTCTATGCAAATGTGGGTACATCTTATCTAAATTTAATCTTCTTCTTCTTCCCTAACACATCATAGTGTAAGAAGTGGTGCTAAAATGAAGGGTGGGGGGTGGGGAAATGAGATGGTGCCAAAAACTGTGAGTATTGGCCCGTTATAGTCACCAAGACACATTTATGAGTTCTAGTTTAATTTGAAAGCTATTGATATGCAAGCTGGCTTGCCAGTCGTAAGGAAAGACTTTTGCCTCCTTTATTTTGAGTTTCAAATAAGTTGGCGTGTCATGTTTGAGTTGTAAAATCAAGTGATCACAACACAAGCTTGTCTCATCTAAACTATTGAATTGTTAGTAACCTTAGTGTCACTGCTCCTTAAAATCCAATTAATGAAAATAACAACCACTTGAAGTAAATCACTTAGCTAAATCATAATATAAATTAGAAGGTATAGGTGCTGGAGTAGAAATTGTTTAAGATTTTTTTAGGGTTTAATTTAGACTACATCTCACTACCACGGGCAGCTTGGATTGCAAGGTTGACTGTCAACAGCAGAGTTTTTTCTTCTAGTTTGTATTGCACTGTAAAGATGGCAGCACTTGGACTAAGTAGGCTCCATAGATAAGCACAATTTCGTAGATTTTCTATTTATTTAGTCACAATGCTGCCATAAATTTAGTGCATTCCTACCTGGAAGAAAATAACTGTTGACAATCAAACTTACGGTCCAGCCAAGAAAAAAACTTTATATTTGAAGCTGAATAAGATGACTCTGGTAATAAAACACTAGTATTTAAAGATATGTTTTTTAGTATTTTATCCAAACAGTTTATCATCTATCATTTAAGTAGGTGTGCTGGTTATTCCTCCTAATTTAAACTATTGGGTTAAAAAGAGTAACTATTGTATTCATTTACCAGGTTATATATAAACCTGAATATAGGACTGAATCGATTACTCTTTTTACTGTCTTAAATCTAATATAAGCATTAACATAAAGAGGACAAACTGGTTAAAAAGTTGTGCAGCCAAAGCTATATTATCAACACATCGGTGAATAGACCAAAAAAAAGTTAAAATTAAATCGCTTTCCTTTATATTTGGACTTTCTACCTTTTACTAAGTGGGCATTAATCATTTAAAGCATGCATTCTGATATGGCAGCAGTATTTATTTATTTTATCATTTGCATATAAAGTTATTGTTTGCATATTGTTTTTGTGCTTTTTTTTATGTATGTTATTTTTTTAATATTTTCCAGTGACAACGACAAGTACCGACAAGATATCATTGGTCCCCACTTTACCTGCGCTACGATCGCCATACAAAATGTCGTCTTGGTCGAATAATAACATTCACCCCACCTCTAGCCCTTATTTTAAAATTTCATGTGAGTACAGATCAGACCTCGCACATGATAAACAAACGTGTTCTGCCTTTCTTTCTTTCTTTCTCGTCCTGTCTCTTTCTATCTGAGCTTTCTCTTTTGTTCTGTCTCTTTCTGTATTATCTTCCTTCCATTAACCTATCCACTTTTTCAAGACAAAGTGGCGCAGATCTATTATTATTTACTTGTAATAAAAAACAGGGAAAGAAGATAGAAATGAAAAAAAATTTAGCAAAAACAAAAAGGTGTTAACAATGAAAAGAAGAAAAATGTTCACAATTTACATTTCAAACTTCCACCTGATGAGCCCGATAGAATTAAACCTAAGTTTAGGGATTGGATAGTAACGACGGATTTTCTTAAAGAGGCAGTTATTATCTTTTTGTCAGTGGTGTAAAATGAGAACTGTTATTTTCGTTGTAAAATTCATTATCCACCTTTACCGTATGTTTTTTCATACATAACAGAATATCTTTTAAAAAATGTAAAAGAGGTTATCCTTAAAAATTAATATATATTGTAACATGCTGCCAAAATATTAACTCTGTTCTTTCTAAGGTCATTAAACTGTCAAAATTTTAGCCTACAATTTTAAAAGGTGTATAATTATAAGCTATAAAAGTTATTCATTAATTTCAAATTATTGCAGTTTGAGTCTTAAGGGCTATTTTATGCTTTTTACATACCATTGTTGAGGTAAAGTAATTAATGTATGGGTGTGTAAACCAAACGGGTAGTAAGATGGGTGTTGAAAAATTATGTATGCTGGGGCTGAAATTTTGTATAAGAAATTCATGAGGTGTACAGCATGAATATTTATAATATTAATTCTGTGTGATGAAATTTTGATCATCAAATGACCTTAATATGTTCTTTGCCTTAAAGAGTTTTTTTATGTTAAAATTTCACAGCTTTTAAAAAAATATTTAACTTTTTTCAACATCTTAAGTCCATTTAATTGACCTACATTTTGTTCTATCATTAAAAATATAAAGTTTTAACAATAAATTATCTAAAAAAATTTAAACATCAAAGCAGAACTTTTTGACACTTTTTTTTAAATCTTCATTTAAAGCTATATTATAATATATTGATACAAGCCCCTTAGCATTGTGCTGCTAGTATTAATTTGGCTTCCTTTCAATAACATATTTTTCCCTTGCAAAACATTTGGGCAAACTGATTGTAGTTTTGTGTCATTTCTCACGACATGAGTTCACTGCTGCTATATTTTGCACGTAAATGTTGGCATGAATGGAATTAGCATGGTTCTGTAACACTTGCACTTAAATAGCATGGCCATTGGGCATTTTTACACCCAAATGCTTAACATACATTTTTTAACAACATAATTGCATAAAAAAAGTTATTATTAGGGGAAGAAACTAGTCATTTCTTGCCAACTTTGGAAATAGCTTGAGACTTGTGTTTTTTCATTTCACTACGAGATTATTAACCTTCAAGGTAAGGAAGGGTGGGATGACAAGGAGGGGTTGTAGAAAGCGGGGGGAGGGGGGGAGAAACCTTTGTTGTAAATGATCAGGCCACCAGTTGAAACCTCAAGACACAAACTAAAACACTTGGGGAAAAAAATCCCTTCTATTAAAATAATTTTGTTCACCTCTTTACTTATTTGACTTTAACAACTTTGGTTTAAGATATTTACATTTTTTTTATCACAATGTACATTTTTCCAATCTTAGCACAATACTAAACAACATTGTGGTAACCCACTTTGATGGTCTAATGGTCTAACACGCTACGCTCATGTTAGACTAGACTGCCGATGACAGAAAGATTGAGGCTCGAATCTTGGTGGGATTTACTTAAGGTGGTTTTCCAAATTGGTTTTTCCACTCTCCCCACCATACAAATGTGAGTACACTTCCTACAAATACACCCTTCATAATCCCAAAACCGTTAGTATAATTAGTACATAAATGTATAGCCCGAATGGGTAGTAAGACACGCTGCTAAAAAACTTAGTGAGAAAATGCCCTCCAGGTAGTGTGTTTTTCCCCCCAAAATAATCCCAGCTGGGCGGCATTATTAAGTAGTCAGGTGGAGACAGTGGAATGCTTTGCAATATTTGATTCTATCCAGGCAGTCGGCAAAATGAGCTAACCGGTATGGCCGGTCTAAACACCTTGGAGAGAACAATGAGGTACCCAAATTGAATTCAAGTCATTCAGAAATGTTCTTCTCTATCGCAAACCAACCAATAACAAAAGTTTGATCCACTAAGTTTATCTGTCATAAATAGTAAACCTAGGCACAAGCTGCTATCACAAATGGTCTATTGGTTCTTCGTCACTTATCACCAAGTGAATGTTCCTTAACATCAGTTAATGGTGGAAGGAGGCTCCCACTATCACTTAAATGGCTAAGCAGCGCTCCTCCCTTAAGTTTACCAACGGTGAAGCAGGTTTAATCCTGTCACTTAGCCAAAGGTGAAGCAGGTTTAATCCTGTCACTTAGCCAAAGGTGAAGCAGGTTTAATCCTGTCACTTAGCCAAAGGTGAAGCAGGTTTAATCCTGTCACTTAGCCAAAGGTGAAGCAGGTTTAATCCTGTCACTTAGCCAAAGGTGAAGCAGGTTTAATCCTNTCCTGTCACTTGGCCGACGGTGAAGCAGGTTTTTTCCTGTCACTTGGCCGACGGTGAAGCAGGTTTTTTCCTGTCACTTGGCCGACGGTGAAGCAGGTTTTTTCCTGTCACTTGGCCGACGGTGAAGCAGGTTTTTTCCTGTCACTTGGCCGACGGTGAAGCAGGTTTTTTCCTGTCACTTGGCCGACGGTGAAGCAGGTTTTTTCCTGTCACTTGGCCGACGGTGAAGCAGGTTTTTTCCTGTCACTTGGCCGACGGTGAAGCAGGTTTTTTCCTGTCACTTGGCCGACGGTGAAGCAGGTTTTTTCCTGTCACTTGGCCGACGGTGAAGCAGGTTTTTTCCTGTCACTTGGCCGACGGTGAAGCAGGTTTTTTCCTGTCACTTGGCCGACGGTGAAGCAGGTTTTTTCCTGTCACTTGGCCGACGGTGAAGCAGGTTTTTTCCTGTCACTTGGCCGACGGTGAAGCAGGTTTTTTCCTGTCACTTGGCCGACGGTGAAGCAGGTTTTTTCCTGTCACTTGGCCGACGGTGAAGCAGGTTTTTTCCTGTCACTTGGCCGACGGTGAAGCAGGTTTTTTCCTGTCACTTGGCCGACGGTGAAGCAGGTTTTTTCCTGTCACTTGGCCGACGGTGAAGCAGGTTTTTTCCTGTCACTTGGCCGACGGTGAAGCAGGTTTTTTCCTGTCACTTGGCCGACGGTGAAGCAGGTTTTTTCCTGTCACTTGGCCGACGGTGAAGCAGGTTTTTTCCTGTCACTTGGCCGACGGTGAAGCAGGTTTTTTCCTGTCACTTGGCCGACGGTGAAGCAGGTTTTTTCCTGTCACTTGGCCGACGGTGAAGCAGGTTTTTTCCTGTCACTTGGCCGACGGTGAAGCAGGTTTTTTCCTGTCACTTGGCCGACGGTGAAGCAGGTTTTTTCCTGTCACTTGGCCGACGGTGAAGCAGGTTTTTTCCTGTCACTTGGCCGACGGTGAAGCAGGTTTTTTCCTGTCACTTGGCCGACGGTGAAGCAGGTTTTTTCCTGTCACTTGGCCGACGGTGAAGCAGGTTTTTTCCTGTCACTTGGCCGACGGTGAAGCAGGTTTTTTCCTGTCACTTGGCCGACGGTGAAGCAGGTTTTTTCCTGTCACTTGGCCGACGGTGAAGCAGGTTTTTTCCTGTCACTTGGCCGACGGTGAAGCAGGTTTTTTCCTGTCACTTGGCCGACGGTGAAGCAGGTTTTTTCCTGTCACTTGGCCGACGGTGAAGCAGGTTTTTTCCTGTCACTTGGCCGACGGTGAAGCAGGTTTTTTCCTGTCACTTGGCCGACGGTGAAGCAGGTTTTTTCCTGTCACTTGGCCGACGGTGAAGCAGGTTTTTTCCTGTCACTTGGCCGACGGTGAAGCAGGTTTTTTCCTGTCACTTGGCCGACGGTGAAGCAGGTTTTTTCCTGTCACTTGGCCGACGGTGAAGCAGGTTTTTTCCTGTCACTTGGCCGACGGTGAAGCAGGTTTTTTCCTGTCACTTGGCCGACGGTGAAGCAGGTTTTTTCCTGTCACTTGGCCGACGGTGAAGCAGGTTTTTTCCTGTCACTTGGCCGACGGTGAAGCAGGTTTTTTCCTGTCACTTGGCCGACGGTGAAGCAGGTTTTTTCCTGTCACTTGGCCGACGGTGAAGCAGGTTTTTTCCTGTCACTTGGCCGACGGTGAAGCAGGTTTTTTCCTGTCACTTGGCCGACGGTGAAGCAGGTTTTTTCCTGTCACTTGGCCGACGGTGAAGCAGGTTTTTTCCTGTCACTTGGCCGACGGTGAAGCAGGTTTTTTCCTGTCACTTGGCCGACGGTGAAGCAGGTTTTTTCCTGTCACTTGGCCGACGGTGAAGCAGGTTTTTTCCTGTCACTTGGCCGACGGTGAAGCAGGTTTTTTCCTGTCACTTGGCCGACGGTGAAGCAGGTTTTTTCCTGTCACTTGGCCGACGGTGAAGCAGGTTTTTTCCTGTCACTTGGCCGACGGTGAAGCAGGTTTTTTCCTGTCACTTGGCCGACGGTGAAGCAGGTTTTTTCCTGTCACTTGGCCGACGGTGAAGCAGGTTTTTTCCTGTCACTTGGCCGACGGTGAAGCAGGTTTTTTCCTGTCACTTGGCCGACGGTGAAGCAGGTTTTTTCCTGTCACTTGGCCGACGGTGAAGCAGGTTTTTTCCTGTCACTTGGCCGACGGTGAAGCAGGTTTTTTCCTGTCACTTGGCCGACGGTGAAGCAGGTTTTTTCCTGTCACTTGGCCGACGGTGAAGCAGGTTTTTTCCTGTCACTTGGCCGACGGTGAAGCAGGTTTTTTCCTGTCACTTGGCCGACGGTGAAGCAGGTTTTTTCCTGTCACTTGGCCGACGGTGAAGCAGGTTTTTTCCTGTCACTTGGCCGACGGTGAAGCAGGTTTTTTCCTGTCACTTGGCCGACGGTGAAGCAGGTTTTTTCCTGTCACTTGGCCGACGGTGAAGCAGGTTTTTTCCTGTCACTTGGCCGACGGTGAAGCAGGTTTTTTCCTGTCACTTGGCCGACGGTGAAGCAGGTTTTTTCCTGTCACTTGGCCGACGGTGAAGCAGGTTTTTTCCTGTCACTTGGCCGACGGTGAAGCAGGTTTTTTCCTGTCACTTGGCCGACGGTGAAGCAGGTTTTTTCCTGTCACTTGGCCGACGGTGAAGCAGGTTTTTTCCTGTCACTTGGCCGACGGTGAAGCAGGTTTTTTCCTGTCACTTGGCCGACGGTGAAGCAGGTTTTTTCCTGTCACTTGGCCGACGGTGAAGCAGGTTTTTTCCTGTCACTTGGCCGACGGTGAAGCAGGTTTTTTCCTGTCACTTGGCCGACGGTGAAGCAGGTTTTTTCCTGTCACTTGGCCGACGGTGAAGCAGGTTTTTTCCTGTCACTTGGCCGACGGTGAAGCAGGTTTTTTCCTGTCACTTGGCCGACGGTGAAGCAGGTTTTTTCCTGTCACTTGGCCGACGGTGAAGCAGGTTTTTTCCTGTCACTTGGCCGACGGTGAAGCAGGTTTTTTCCTGTCACTTGGCCGACGGTGAAGCAGGTTTTTTCCTGTCACTTGGCCGACGGTGAAGCAGGTTTTTTCCTGTCACTTGGCCGACGGTGAAGCAGGTTTTTTCCTGTCACTTGGCCGACGGTGAAGCAGGTTTTTTCCTGTCACTTGGCCGACGGTGAAGCAGGTTTTTTCCTGTCACTTGGCCGACGGTGAAGCAGGTTTTTTCCTGTCACTTGGCCGACGGTGAAGCAGGTTTTTTCCTGTCACTTGGCCGACGGTGAAGCAGGTTTTTTCCTGTCACTTGGCCGACGGTGAAGCAGGTTTTTTCCTGTCACTTGGCCGACGGTGAAGCAGGTTTTTTCCTGTCACTTGGCCGACGGTGAAGCAGGTTTTTTCCTGTCACTTGGCCGACGGTGAAGCAGGTTTTTTCCTGTCACTTGGCCGACGGTGAAGCAGGTTTTTTCCTGTCACTTGGCCGACGGTGAAGCAGGTTTTTTCCTGTCACTTGGCCGACGGTGAAGCAGGTTTTTTCCTGTCACTTGGCCGACGGTGAAGCAGGTTTTTTCCTGTCACTTGGCCGACGGTGAAGCAGGTTTTTTCCTGTCACTTGGCCGACGGTGAAGCAGGTTTTTTCCTGTCACTTGGCCGACGGTGAAGCAGGTTTTTTCCTGTCACTTGGCCGACGGTGAAGCAGGTTTTTTCCTGTCACTTGGCCGACGGTGAAGCAGGTTTTTTCCTGTCACTTGGCCGACGGTGAAGCAGGTTTTTTCCTGTCACTTGGCCGACGGTGAAGCAGGTTTTTTCCTGTCACTTGGCCGACGGTGAAGCAGGTTTTTTCCTGTCACTTGGCCGACGGTGAAGCAGGTTTTTTCCTGTCACTTGGCCGACGGTGAAGCAGGTTTTTTCCTGTCACTTGGCCGACGGTGAAGCAGGTTTTTTCCTGTCACTTGGCCGACGGTGAAGCAGGTTTTTTCCTGTCACTTGGCCGACGGTGAAGCAGGTTTTTTCCTGTCACTTGGCCGACGGTGAAGCAGGTTTTTTCCTGTCACTTGGCCGACGGTGAAGCAGGTTTTTTCCTGTCACTTGGCCGACGGTGAAGCAGGTTTTTTCCTGTCACTTGGCCGACGGTGAAGCAGGTTTTTTCCTGTCACTTGGCCGACGGTGAAGCAGGTTTTTTCCTGTCACTTGGCCGACGGTGAAGCAGGTTTTTTCCTGTCACTTGGCCGACGGTGAAGCAGGTTTTTTCCTGTCACTTGGCCGACGGTGAAGCAGGTTTTTTCCTGTCACTTGGCCGACGGTGAAGCAGGTTTTTTCCTGTCACTTGGCCGACGGTGAAGCAGGTTTTTTCCTGTCACTTGGCCGACGGTGAAGCAGGTTTTTTCCTGTCACTTGGCCGACGGTGAAGCAGGTTTTTTCCTGTCACTTGGCCGACGGTGAAGCAGGTTTTTTCCTGTCACTTGGCCGACGGTGAAGCAGGTTTTTTCCTGTCACTTGGCCGACGGTGAAGCAGGTTTTTTCCTGTCACTTGGCCGACGGTGAAGCAGGTTTTTTCCTGTCACTTGGCCGACGGTGAAGCAGGTTTTTTCCTGTCACTTGGCCGACGGTGAAGCAGGTTTTTTCCTGTCACTTGGCCGACGGTGAAGCAGGTTTTTTCCTGTCACTTGGCCGACGGTGAAGCAGGTTTTTTCCTGTCACTTGGCCGACGGTGAAGCAGGTTTTTTCCTGTCACTTGGCCGACGGTGAAGCAGGTTTTTTCCTGTCACTTGGCCGACGGTGAAGCAGGTTTTTTCCTGTCACTTGGCCGACGGTGAAGCAGGTTTTTTCCTGTCACTTGGCCGACGGTGAAGCAGGTTTTTTCCTGTCACTTGGCCGACGGTGAAGCAGGTTTTTTCCTGTCACTTGGCCGACGGTGAAGCAGGTTTTTTCCTGTCACTTGGCCGACGGTGAAGCAGGTTTTTTCCTGTCACTTGGCCGACGGTGAAGCAGGTTTTTTCCTGTCACTTGGCCGACGGTGAAGCAGGTTTTTTCCTGTCACTTGGCCGACGGTGAAGCAGGTTTTTTCCTGTCACTTGGCCGACGGTGAAGCAGGTTTTTTCCTGTCACTTGGCCGACGGTGAAGCAGGTTTTTTCCTGTCACTTGGCCGACGGTGAAGCAGGTTTTTTCCTGTCACTTGGCCGACGGTGAAGCAGGTTTTTTCCTGTCACTTGGCCGACGGTGAAGCAGGTTTTTTCCTGTCACTTGGCCGACGGTGAAGCAGGTTTTTTCCTGTCACTTGGCCGACGGTGAAGCAGGTTTTTTCCTGTCACTTGGCCGACGGTGAAGCAGGTTTTTTCCTGTCACTTGGCCGACGGTGAAGCAGGTTTTTTCCTGTCACTTGGCCGACGGTGAAGCAGGTTTTTTCCTGTCACTTGGCCGACGGTGAAGCAGGTTTTTTCCTGTCACTTGGCCGACGGTGAAGCAGGTTTTTTCCTGTCACTTGGCCGACGGTGAAGCAGGTTTTTTCCTGTCACTTGGCCGACGGTGAAGCAGGTTTTTTCCTGTCACTTGGCCGACGGTGAAGCAGGTTTTTTCCTGTCACTTGGCCGACGGTGAAGCAGGTTTTTTCCTGTCACTTGGCCGACGGTGAAGCAGGTTTTTTCCTGTCACTTGGCCGACGGTGAAGCAGGTTTTTTCCTGTCACTTGGCCGACGGTGAAGCAGGTTTTTTCCTGTCACTTGGCCGACGGTGAAGCAGGTTTTTTCCTGTCACTTGGCCGACGGTGAAGCAGGTTTTTTCCTGTCACTTGGCCGACGGTGAAGCAGGTTTTTTCCTGTCACTTGGCCGACGGTGAAGCAGGTTTTTTCCTGTCACTTGGCCGACGGTGAAGCAGGTTTTTTCCTGTCACTTGGCCGACGGTGAAGCAGGTTTTTTCCTGTCACTTGGCCGACGGTGAAGCAGGTTTTTTCCTGTCACTTGGTAGCCGGTGACAGAACTGCTATAGCTACAATAAATATTTTTCCTGGTCACTTGGTAGCCGGTGACAGAACTGCTATAGCTACAATAAATATTTTTCCTGGTCACTTGGTTGTTGTTATGAGCTCACCATTTCCAGAACAAAGATAAGTGTTGAATGTCATGAGAAAGTCATTATGTAAATAAGAAGAGCTAGTGATGTATTTCAACAACATTGTTTGAATTGCTAATGTTATCTTCCATGGTGATAAGTCTCTGCTATTCACTGTATTACTGACTGCTCATGTATAATTCATTTGTTTTGAATAGCATTACATTATAATGTAAGCTCCGCCTTTGTTTATAAATACACCCTTTGTTTATAAATACACGGTGAGGAATGGACACATTGTAAGTCAGGGGTGTGCTAACATTTTCATGGCAAGGGGCCATAATGAAAATGTCAGGGTCTCAGAAGTGTTAAGATTTTTAGGGAAGGATAGGGGGAGGGGGGGTTAAATCCCAACCCCGGAGTCAGCTTTTTCTTGTGATAGTGGGGGTTGCCAAACGCCTGGTAAACCGGGAAAATACAGGGATTTTTTTTGTGTCTGGATAAAACCAGAAATACTCAGAAAATCTCATCAAAAAAAAACTGGAATTTTTTCCATTTGGGAGGGACATTAAACTTGAAGCTTTGAATAGTACACTTTTTACTCTAATTAGAAACCAGGCTAGAATAATAAACCCGCTGATTAGTAAACGCCACCAAACCCCTACCCACCCCCACCCCCATCCCTCTGCCTAAACTCCATCCTCTTTTTTTTCCACCTTTAAATATTAGGGGTTGGGTATGAACCCATAAATTTCCCCATCAAGATAAAATTATTCTTTTCTAGACACTCATGGCTTGGCTTCTCAAGTCACATTCATAAAATATGAAATTTCATTCTTCTAGGCTATCTAAAGTGTCTGGAAAAAATTGAAATTCTTTTGGAAAACCTGGAAAATACGGGGAATTTTATATAAAGAAAATATTGTCAATCAGTGGTGTAGCTAACAAAATGAAGTAGGGGAGACTGAAACATTAGTTAAAATAGTCTTCCTTATAATACCTTGTATTAGCTCTAGTCACCTTAGCTGAGTCTGTAGCGTGTCTGTCTACTGATTTAAGGGTCCCGGGCTTGATTCCCGGCATGGCCGAAAAAATGTACCATTGGTTAAATGTGAGTTTAACCTTTAACATTGATGACTGATGAATTGTTTGGGACTGGATGTTGTGCCTGTCCTAATCTTAAGTTAGCTTATAAGGCATATGAAGCTAAGACAGGCCTAGCAAGCCGGTAGTGGAAAATATATGGCTTTTATCAATTAAAAAAAAATATTGGCCCTATTCTTTAATTCCCCTTTAATAAATTGTGTTCTTTGTATGCGAGATATTTCTTTCTGAAGGATTATTTGGGTAAACGTTTTTAAGTCTGGTAGTATTGCAGTTACCTGCCTGATAATCATTAAAGATATCTTTTGTTGAGTACTAAAATCCGCCTCCTTGCCCTTTTCATGCCACACCCCTTCACCAGAGTTAAAATGGTAGCTTTGCCAAGTTTATAAAAATAAATCTATACTGTTCACAAAATATTGCATATAAATTTAATCAACTATAATTTAAAAAGTAAGCTATTTGGTTAAGTGTTGTCCATGTCTTATTACCCGTTTGAACTAAACACTTAAGTGCTAATTATGGTAGTGATTTTAGGGATTAGGAAGATTATATTTAGAGGAAGTGTACCCGCATTTGTGTGGCGATTTTAAAGCCATTTTGAAAAAATCACCCTATATTACACCCAACCGAGATTCGAACCTCTATCTCCCCATCATAGGTGAATTATTTCACTACGAGAGTAGCGCCTTAGACCGTTCAGCCACTGAAATAGCTTAGTTTAGTATTGTTTACTATATATATATGTGTGTGTGTGTTTTTATGAATAATATAAGAGTATTACCAGTCTATTAATATGTTAGCCCCCGCTTTGGTGGCCGCAAGGTCTAACATGCTATGCTCACATTGTGCTGGACTGGCGATGATGGGGAGATAAAGGTTTGGATATCGGTGCCCCTCTCTCCCTCCACACAAATGTGTGGACATTTCTTCTAAATGTTACCTTCCTCTTACCTCTATTAGTGTAAATCTGCAGCTAACCAGAAAAGATGGTAACAAACAAAAAGAAAACGATCGTCAGCCAATGTTAAAGGTTTGCACCCACTTGTTTTGGTTGACAATTGAAACTTGTTTTGGTTGACAATTGAAACGTGTTTTGGTTGACAATTGAAACGTGTTTTGGTTGACAATTGAAACGTGTTTTGGTTGACAATTGAAACGTGTTTTTTTCATGGCTTAAGCTATTAAATTGTTCATTGTGCACTATGACCTTATTTTGATTAAATCAACAGCTTAGATATAAACTTGGTTTTACAGTACCTTTTGGATCAAAAATTTCCCACCCGGATGAATACCATAATTTTGCAGTTTTTATAGCAAAACTTTTTTTTATCAAAATAAATCAAATATTTCTCCAGTACAAACCTAGAGTTAAATTTTCTTCATATGTTGATATCAACAGTTGTTGAATATGTCATGAGCATAACAACATTAGATGAGAAACTTTTTGAATGTAGAGAAAAAGTTGTCATTAAATTCCAGGACATCCTTGACAGATATTCAACAACTGTTGATATCACAATGTGGAGAAAATTAAACTCTTATGTTTGTACAGGAGAAATATTTGCTTTATTTTATCCAAAAAAATCCTTTGTTATAAAAAGTGTAACAAAACACTGTTCTTTTCTCACGTTCCTTGGGCTCCCCCCCTTAAGTAAGGAATAAAGAGCATGAACCCATCAACACATCGTAGTATTGTAAACTTTGAGGATCTATTAGAAGATGGAATTGTTTGACAATGATGAGGCTCAATGGCTAAATGATTATACAATAACGGAAATTGAAAAAATAAGAAAAGATAAATTAAGTGAAAATAAAGTTAAGGGAAAATACATACCTCGGGAAAAAGAAAAAAGTATTAGAAGAAACACACACACATTTAAATGTAAAGTTTTTATATTTCGGAATTATTGCATTTATCAACAAAAAAAAACAGAAGAAATTGAGACTAGCGAAATAATTATACCATATTTTTAAAAAATACAAAAAAAGATATATTATTCTAAATTAGATAACTTCTCATTTATCTATATTTCAAATCTTTTGTGAATAAAACATAAAGTGGTTTTTCATAAATATTTCTGATTAAAGCATAAGTAGTATGTAGGGGCTACCTGATTTACTGGTTAACCTTCTTAGACATAGGTTGTTGCATGCTTTAAATAAAACCATTAGCATGGTTGACTAAGAACTAGATGATAGTATATCACGTTATTACCTGGTTTTAATTGCACTTTGAGGGTTGAATTAATTTAAATATAAATGAAACTATACTTTAAAAATATCATTGTTTGTATAAATCATTTGTTAGGAAAATAGTCCAACTTATGTCCTTGTATGCAAGTATCTAACTGATGCAATTTCTAAATAATCCTGTCTTAAACTTGACCGTCATTTCTGAATAAAGGATTAAGCAAATAAGTCATTTTCATAATAGCAATGATTAACAATTGCTGCATGCCATGAAGTACTTTGCTAAACATTTTTCTTTTGTCATGTTAAAGACCAGTGAAGTATGTGTACTCATTTCACCGAGTTAAATAAACCAGTACTGTCTGTGTCAAAACACTGTATAGTAAGGAATATTAACACAGCTTCCTGCTAAAAGTAAAAAGTATACATTAATTATAAGAGATTGATTTAATTAAGTCTTAAAACACTACCAGCAGTTAAAATAAAACGTTCGATAAAAAAGTTTTGGTAAAAAATATCATTGAAATGATTGATCATATAGAAAGTCAAAAGAATCTGAATCCAAAAAAATCTTAAAATGTTAGCTTAAGATTTTTTTAAACGATTAATTTAAGTTTTTTAACATCAAGATTAAGTTCATTTAGGTCAAAGTTTTATAGATGTGTAGTAGATCTTTGACAAATATAAATTTGTATGTATGGTGAAAGAGAAATATAAGCAGTTGATCTCATTTTATTGATGCACAGTGGCAAGAATGAACCCAGTACGAATAAAGTGCAGGAAGCGTAGTATAAAGGGTGTACATTGTGGGATAATGTCCTCGACTCTTTATCTAGATAGCCAGATTATATCACTGTAATGTTTTTTTGTTTGTTTTTTACAAATTGTTAAGTTGGGAATTTAAGGAACGCAAGAAAAGTGCGGTGTTTTTGCAGTTTTTATAGCAAAACTTTTGGACAAAATAAATAAAATATTGCTCCAGTAGAAACATATGGTTTTGTTTTCTTCCCATGATATCAACAATAATTGTTGAATATCTGTCGAGGGTGTCTTGGAATTAAATGAAAACTTTTCCTCTTCATTAAAAAAGTTTATCATCTAATGCCGCTATGCTCATGACAGATATTCAACAAATGTTGATATCACCATGTGAAGAAAATAAAACCCTATGTTTATACTGGAGACATATTTGATTTACATTGACCTAAAAAAGTTTGGATATAAAAACTGCAAAAAAAAAAACCGTCTTTAAATCTCTTTGATTCCCGGTATGGCAGAAAAATGTATCATTGGTGAAATGTGGGTTTACCCTTTCACATTGATAAATTAACGGCCGGTGACTGGATGTTGTGCCTGTCTTAATCTTAAGTTAGATTATAAGGCACATGAAGCTAGGACAGGTCTAGCAAGTCGGTAGAGGAAAATATATGGCTTTAATAAAAAAAACTGACCCAGGCAACAGGCTGGAAACGGTAATGGATGTAAAAAAAAATTAAAAATCAAAAACTATATTTTTACTCTAAAATTACTATAAATTCAGGTTTTTAAGAAAACATTTATTTAGAATAAAAATAAATTTGATTTTAATATAATTATCAACACCAGGGTTTTTTATTAAAACTTTGGGTTCTTTAGTTGCAGATGTGTGGTAGGTAGTTATTAATAATAGAGGTCCCCTAACTTTTTCTAATAAATTTGTATAGCCAATTTTAATTTTGTTGATGTCAAACATTATTCATTCTAGGAGAAAAAACACTAATACATGCCACAAGTTCACTTTGGTAATTCAGATCACTGAATATGTCATGAATTCGATAAAATGCATTAATTGACCGCCTCTGTGATCTAGTGGTCAAGAGGTCCCAGGTTTGATCCCTGGCACCTCCATATTTCCTGTGACTCGGTGGTTCTGGAACAGGTTCCACTCAGCTCTTTGAGAACTGAGCTAATTGAGGGGAAAAGTATAGACTTCAGTCTATAAAACTGAAACTTATCAGCTGGAGGGTTCGTTGTGTTGACCACATGACACCCTTTATCCACAGACGGTGGCCACTCTGTCGGTATGGCTCAATTCATTTGATAGAAATGTATAAAATGAAGTACAGCTAAAAGTTAAAACCACAAATACACATTAACAAACGGTAATGTTTCGATGCCACCTCACACACACACACACACATATATATATATANATATAAATCTCTTCCATTAGAGATTGTTCTCTCGTCTCCCACCTAAATGCGTTGTGAAGTACTGATCTAAGATATCTAACAATAAGTTCCATGGAATCGGCTTATTTAAATGTGGTAATGCCTTTTTAATATATAATGTTAAAAGTAATCGGACAAGCTTAGTCCCAGGCTCAATCCTCGACATGTTTGTAAATATATCTTGGTGAATTGATGGCTGAGATAACGGACATTGTGCCTGAGTGTATTAATTTAGTTAGTGAGCTTTGTACTGGTATAATATGTAAGTCATGAGATTAAACAGTAAATATTACTGTTAATGATACTATATTAAATGTTTTTGAGTAGAAATATGTTGTCAGCTTAAAGACACACAGGCCACTAGCCTTAGGAACAAAGTAAACCGATGCTAATTTATGCTCATCACTTTAGAAAAAATTAGAGAAGCAATCAACAATGTAAGTAAAGTATGACCCGCTTAAGACATCCCATTATCTAAGGCAGCATTTCCCAAATTGTGGGTCTCCTGTACTTCTAGGAGTAAACGAAATATTTCAGGGGATATGTGACATACCATCATGTTTTATTAATCATAACATATTTTTTTAATAATAGCAAGTCTGATGAACAAATTAATTCAGATGTTGGCTTATCACTGTAGGGTGGGTTTTTTTTCTAAATGGCTTCCCACTCTTCCTCTAAACAAATTTGGCTACATTTCTTTTAAATTGTACAGTCCTCCTCCCTAGCATGTAGGTGTACTTGTGCCGATAGACCCGACAGGTAGTAATATGTGTTTCTAATAAATGTAGGTACATGTTGTTTGCAAACGACAGTCCACTGTGTTTTGTCCCTGTATGTACATGTGGCTTGCAAACGACAGTCCACTGTGTTTTGTCCCTGTGTGTACATGTGGCTTGCAAACGACAGTCCACTGTGTTTTGTCCCTGTGTGTACATGTGGCTTGCAAACGACAGTCCACTGTGTTTTGTCCCTGTGTGTACATGTGGCTTGCAAACGACAGTCCACTGTGTTTTGTCCCTGTGTGTACATGTGGCTTGCAAATGACAGTCCACTGTGTTTTGTCCCTGTGTGTACATGTGGCTTGCAAACGACAGTCCACTGTGTCTTGTCCCTGTGTGTACATGTGGCTTGCAAACGACAGTCCACTGTGTTTTGTCCCTGTGTGTATATGTTGTTTGCAAACGACAGTCCACTGTGTCTTGTCCCTGTGTGTACATGTTGTTTGCAAACGAGTCAACTCTGTTTTGTCCCTGTGTGTACATGTTTGCAAACGACAGTCAACTCTGTTTTGTCCCTGTGTGTACATGGTTGTTTCCTACGAGGTAAAAGCTTGCCTGATAATTCAGTGTGTGCTAGGCATTATCTTGAACAAATACATGGTGTTGACAACTGCACGATGAGTCAATGTGACACAGTCCAAAAGTCATTTGGAGTTCACATAGAGGTTCTTCTTTCCTTCGTAGTTCAGACCACTGCGAACTGTAGAAAGAAGTGTCATTGTTTTGTGTCAAGTCATTTTTTTTAGTAAAATCACTTTTACGTGGTAAAAAAATACCCACAAAGATTAATCTATTGTTGCTGGTGGCTTAACTTGGGAAGCGTGGTTTTATAAGCAGCTGAAACTTGTTTATTAAATAAATTTAATTTGTTTAACTATAATTCAAGATGGAGTTATTAGGATTAAAGAGCTCTATCCACGATTCAAATGAAACCACTGTTGACCAATCCACATTGTCTCTGTTGTCTTTTGGTAAGTTTGGAGAAACACTTCATTTATTAATTTGGTTGGTAAATAGTACTACATCTTAGATAAGTTTATTGTAACTTTATAAAATTACTGTCATAGATATTTATTTAAACTGCTTTTTGATATTATTATCTAACGAAAATAGGAGATAATTGTTAGTCTCAACAACAATTATTTCAATGAAACTCTTATTAGTTTAATTAAAACTGTTCATCTAGTGAAACTATCATTAGTGTCATTGGAACTGATTTTAATCAATATGGTAGAGATTCATGTGTGTTGTGAAATCCACCCAAAGTCATTTATATGTAAAATGTTATGTAACTTTGTGTTTGCAGCGAGTACCAACAACGCCACAAACAAACACGAGAACACGGCGATCCCCGCGGATCCAGCAGATCCTGGAGTGATTGCAGGCATCGCGATCGCTGCTATACTCACCGTCGTGTCTGTCGCTGCTTGCGTAAGTTGCACTTAATGTGTGAAACCTGCTCTCAATATACTGGAAAGGTGACAAGGAGGAGATAGATAGAGGTTTGAATCATGGTCGGCTGTACTGAGGGTGGTTTTCCCCTCTTCCTCCATGCAAATGTGGGTACACTTCCTCTACATTCAAACTTCCTCATTCATAACATATTAGAGTAATTAGTGCATATGTATACAACCTGAACAGGTAATAAGATGCAATACTAAAGAAAACTCTACATCTGAGTTGTTATTAAAGTTAGTTGCAGTCTTGGGCAGTCTTGGGGAATGGCAAATGCCCAGTTTGTGGCCACTCTGCTCTCAACCCCCCTCGCCACCAATATTTTCTTGGGTGTACCACACCCTTTTTTTTACTAACAAGAGTATGTGTTCTCACATTGGTTCATTTTTATTAAGAATTAGCCAATATAAAAGTTAAACAAATAAAATTTAAATGGTGTAAATCAGTAGTTCATGCTTGAATAAATATTAAACTCATTTTTAATTTATTCTTTAAACAAATAACATTTGAAGACCGTCAAATACAATACTACTCAATTTCAAAAATTATTGTCTGGACAAAAATAATGAGCAAGTGGGTTTATTTTCAAAAGATGTTTCAGCCGGGTGTTCTGGAAATGAGTAATAGGCCTACTAATTAAAAACTAAACTTCTATAGTCAATTGCCCATAGGGTTTATTAATACCTAAAGTCGTTTTTGTAGTATAAGATTAGTTTTCTAGTACCACTGTTGTTGATTGAACCCTAGACTCCCAACCCAGAGTCGGCCACATCATTAGTACATTCATGCTTGCTGATTAGAATGCTTGACACACACCTTTCTGTGTGCACAGACCAAAACATGTTTTTTTTTTAGTCTGGTTTACTGGTGACTAAAAAATTTGTTTGAATCCCGACCCGGTGTATTGGGGTGTGTTTTTCCACCATCATTCCAAACAAAAAGGGGTACACATTCTCTAAATTAAACGTTTCTCATTCCTAATACATTAGCACAATTACTAGACATGCGTATAGCCCAAACGAGTAGTAAGAAGTGATGCTAAAATAATATATCTAAACCAGAACCATGAAGTGTTTTTTTTCCTCGCCCTGTTTGGTATTTAAGCGTAAATTTTGATTAAACTAATTTGTTAGGGATGAAGGAGTCGAGCTTAGAGGAAATGTACCCTTATTTTTTAGAGGGAGAGTTGAAAACCAAAGTTCTGTTTCCAAAAAATAATCATTTTTCTTTTCATTTTCATTGAAAATGTTCATTCGGGTACTATCAAGTTAAGTAGCTTCAATACTCAACAGACCTTGATAAGTTGACAAACGTGCCTGTGTAACTTCCCCCCGCAGCCGAGAATAAGGGTGGTGACTGGATATCACTGTGTGGGTTCCCAATTGATGTACGGCTTTGGTTTTGGTGTTTTCATTGTACTACTTTGCTCTACTACAAAACATGATGTTATTAAGAACTTAATAAAAATATATCAAAAGAATTTGAAAGAACTTACTTATGAGCTAGTTACAGAATGGAGTATAGTAAGGAATGCTTAACCAATGGCCTGACTGACCCTCTAGGTGGTCCTACACAGTTATGAACCCCGGTACTTTGGCCATTGTGGTAGCCCCCCAGCACACATACTCGACGATCCGGCATCCTAACCCGTCCCCCCCCTTTAAAATTGACGGTGAATTGTCAGCCCTGTTAGCTCGAAGAATAATACTATTTATACCACAAGTAGGCCTAATTGCCAAAGGGAATGCTGACAAGACCTTCTGGCCCTCAGCACTTGTGTCCTATTGTCTACTCGCACATCAAAACACGTTGCTATAATTGTTCTGTCACTTGCAATTCACATCATTACAATGTTAAAATAAACACACCCCAATTTAGGGCATGTATCTATGTAAATTTGTTGGGTTTTTTTAGATTGGCTACATCGTGTACAGGCACTTCCTGCACAGAAACCTGACCAGCATGAACTTCGACAACCCGGTCTATCGTAAGACAACGGAAGACCAGTTTTCACTCGAGAAGAACCAGTTCCAGCCTCAGAGGATCTATCCTGCCACAGTAGGGGAGGAGGTAAGGGCACTCTCCATCGACTCCTGCATCCTCAGATAATTCCGCCCTAAGGGGGATAAGAGCAGAGTGTGTCGATATCATGCAGTTATTTCTCTCTCGCTATTTGACAAAATAAAATATCTTTTGAAAGCAACTAATTATTAATTTTGCACTATCTAATGGCTGCCAGTGTTTTAACACAATCATCTATTTATATCAAAGGAAGATGTAATTAAAATATCCACCAAATTGTTTGTCCTTGTACAGAGTCTGATCAAAATTGATTCCTTTTCACTAGACATCTATAACATCTATTACTATTTATTCGTTTCATATGATGGACTTTACAAATTCCATTACTAGTTAAAGTATTCCAACTAGGTCTCTTTAAGTACTCAAGAATTTCCATTTTAACGAAATATTGTCCTGAAAAATCTACACTTAATAAAATTAAATAACATTGTGGCTCTTTTGTGCAGACTCTTGCACACATTTTTATGAAAATGGTGGTAAAAATAAAAACAGATTCACAAAATAGCCACATATAGATATTTAAATAAAATATTGCTTTCATAATGTAATAATAAATGTGTTAGAACAAAATAATTGAAGGCAGAAAAAATAATATTTATCAATTTTGTGACAATTTGTGTTCTTGAAAGATTTAAAAACAGGATCATAAAACCGATTAAGAAAATAAATTGATCACAAAAATGTAAATCACAGCTACCCTAATTATTGACTAAATTCTAAAACTATTTTGAATAAAAAAATCCATTACAGCCATTGTAAAGCTCACTAAAGTTTAATTTTACTTTCACTGTCTAAATTCACACTTACCATCAACTTGACTAACTTTACTTAAACAGTTGAAAGGCAAGAGAGAGAGAGAGAGATATAACTTCGCATTTAACACAATTATTGTACTTTGAATGTTGAAGAAAACTGTGCCAAATTTAAAGAAAGATTTTGCTTGCACTGATTGTCAAAGCACCCAAAAAAAGTGCAAATTTTGAGTTGGTATCTGAAATGTTCTACTAATCCACAGATGAGTGTGCTCAAATTAATTAGAACTGACACAAAGCTGGGTACATTGCGTCCAGGAAACTTATTGCTCTTTATTTTAGGGTCAAACAAAAGAACTAATTAACTTTGTAAATCATACAAAGTCTTGAGAAAAAGAATTTCCTTTTACATGAGAACTTAGGAGGCTCTTAGTGGGTAGCCAAGATACATAATTAAGTCTAACTATATTTTATATAAAATTGTTATGTTCTGCTAGAGGTTGGCTCAGATTTATTGATTAAAAGTTGAGACTGTATTCAATAAACACATACTTTTAAAACTTATTAAATTTAAATATAAAAAATCATTTATAAAATAAAATATCTTAAATTCCTGTGACTTTAATATTTCTAGACTGATAGATAATAACATATATGGGGTGCACATTTCACAGCCGACGTCCAGGCATGTAGAAGAGAAACCATTAGTCATCCATTGCCACACACAATATAACACAGAAATAGACTTATATTTACTAAAAGATCAAATCTTTCAAACTTGTAAATGTCAATTTTGAGTCAAAGGCTTTATAAAATCTCAGCCTAGAGCTCAAAATTTGAGTACACGCAAACTCCAAATTTCTGCTCCTTACTGTCCTGATTTACACTTATCTATTCAGTAAGTGAAAAGAGATTTTATTAATACTGTTTCAATGGTATGGGCCTGATTTTTAAACTTAAGAGCACATTAAAATAGGGCTCAAAGATTTTTTTTTAAAAGTGTGAGGACATCTCCCTTTCAAATTAAACATTTTCCCACTCTAGGGTGATAAAGAAGTGTTTTTTTATTAGTGGGGTAATTGTGCACTTCTTATAGACACAACTAATAGGGTGGTACCGAACATTTAACAAATAACCTGTACCAGTCTAATAAATGTAATCAATGGGAGCTCACATATATGAGAATATTACTTGTATTTTGATAGAACATGGGATTAACAAAGGTCTCTTAAACAGTCACCATTGGGACGATTTGTAACACTTCTACACTCAAACACTCGTACACTATTATAGTTCAGGCTTGCAATCTGAACATATGACATGTGACATTTAGACTAAATTTGAGTCGAATGAGAAGTTTAGGGGTGTACTAAAAAAGTGCACTTTTTCAATTCAAAGAGAACTCGAATCGAATACATAGAATATTCTCGAAGCCGAATTGAATTTTGAATATTTTTTTATTAAGTCTTATGCAATACAATATATAAAATAAGATTACTAATAAAATGTTTCATTTCAAAAGTTTTAGTATGATTTCATTCTAATCTGATAGATTAAGTTATTATCATAACAAACAATTCAATTACTTTAAAAAATTTCTTCGATTATCAATTTCCAAGAGCTCAAAATAGTAATAATAAAAATAAATTATGTATTTTAGCTGTCTTTTTTTTTATCAGCAAAGCTTAAAAAATTTTTGAAGCCAGGTTGAAATTTTGAAGCTTTGTGCACCTCTGGTGAATACATTTTTTTTAACAAACAAAGCATTGGTAAAGTGTATCGCAATATTACAATGAAAGTTGTTTAAATAATGATGGGCCACACGGTTGTACTATTAATCTTTCATTAGATACAAAATCTAGATCCACAAGAGTTCAAATTATGTTTGTATTGATAATCATTGCAAATAAACATTGATAAAATATGTACTTAGAAGGAAATTCTAGCCACCATCACAAATGTTTCATAACATCAAGTTCTAAACTTGAGTCCAAAGTTTCTAAGCCGAGACTTGTTTATAAGATATAAAATGTGTTAAAATATTTTGGTTACTTTTGTATGGTGTGGCAGCTTATTTACATAAACCCTCCATGAAAATAATAATAATCAGAATGTTATATGCTATCTACTGACACTAGAACAAACTGTGTGTGTCTAGTGAAAACCACAATTTTAGGCAAGGAAGTGTTAAAAAGGGTGACGGTCAAATATTTGTTCATGCTTCCAAACTTTGCCTGCTATGTCTCTTAATAAAACTCGAGGGGGAAAATTTTTATATGTCACTTTGTGTGAAGTTTAGCATGGACAAACTTTTTTAAATATATAACTTTGTTCTCAAAAGCACTCGCAATTTAAACACATTTATTTATTTTCTGTGTATGAGCAACTCAACTTTTTACACAAACTTTTAGATATAGTTTTATAAACTCGTTTGCAAGCAATTTTTTTTCCATAACAAATTTTATTCTGTTTTAAGAGTGACATGATAAAGATGAACAGTATTACAAACATGTGGGGAATTGTGCCAAATCTGGATTATTTATTATATAAGAAAATATAGTGGGTAGTCACCAAATTTTGAGTGAAATTGTAAAATACTTTTTACCTATGTTACTACTTTTTTTCATGCCTGTCGTAACATTGTAATAGGGACTTTACAAACCGATGGTAAGTAGAATAAAATTAAGGTATAGATACTGCTTTGTTATTCACCGCTTCTTGGTGCTCGTTAAGGTTGTATGTCTACCTTAAGTACAATATTATAGTAGGGATGAGGATATTCTAGTTTGCATGGCGGGAGATTGTGAAACCATTTAGAAAAAACTACCCTCAGTACACTGGACAAGGATTCAAACCTCCATCTCGCTATCACTGATAGTCCAGCCTAATATGAGAGTGACATGAAGGCTATACGGTTACAGATTCCTACTTACCTGTATCGGTAGAAGAATGGTCTAAAGCATCACTCTTGCAGTGGAATGACAGCCGACGACAGGGCTATTGGGGTTTTAGTCCCGGTCGGGTGTAATGAAGATGATTTTTCCTAATTGTTTTCTCCACTCTCTTTTCACACATGTGGAAACACTTTAACTAAATTACACATTCCTAATCCCTAACTCATTAGCACAATTAGTACATGTGCATACCCTAATGGATAGTAAGATGCAGTGCTTGAAAAAAAAAGTGCTTTGTTTATTCTATTTTAAAATAGATTAAATCTAACAAGACAATTAAGTGATTTGATAGTTTTCAAGGAACACGTAAAAAAACTTCAATAAAATGTTAATTTTAATGTTTCTTTATCGTAAATTTGCATGTTTTAATGAGTGTGAATTTTATTAGTAAAAATAATTTAAGAGAAAAAGCCATCTGGACAGTAGTGTGAGGAATCACACCAACCCTATTGGATGTTGCACAGCGGGCCGGAATCCTTGTGGATAAATGCCGACATTGGCCAACCTCCTGTCACCGCAATGTAGATGAGGTTTACACGATGAAGAAGGATGTGGTTACATTGGGGCCAGAAGCTGGTGTTAAGCTATAGAAGGGAGAAAGTTTATCGCTTTGATATGTTAATTCATCACTTATGTACTGTGATTTAAGTCCATTTTGTTTTTGTTTCCAGGCGCAAGAACCTCTGACCAGTCCAGGAACCAATGACTATGTATAATGTGGTTCATACACAAGCGCCTCATTGCCCGTGACTAAATTATTTACCTTCACCCCTTTGACGGTAATGAGGGGGTCGGTCAGCTCATGTGATGTGAATTGTAAATGTCTAATTAAGGAGGTAGATTTTTAAGAGTGTGTGCTGTCTCTGTGGATTTAGAAATGATCACAAACCAACAAGACTGTTATTTAAATGGATGGCAACAATAAAATGTTGGTTGTATGCGTTTTGATTACTTGATGTATAAAATGGATTGCCGAGCAAACCTTCCAATGTTCCGTGTGAAATAAAGTTACTGTGCCAAATTTATTAAGTGTTTATGAAGACATTTTGCATAAACCTTTAGTGAGGATGGAAAAAAGACTTATTGGATGTCCTTGTGAATTTGTCTCTGCATCACAAATTAAAGAATAGACTGGAAAAAGCACTTAAATATTTAAAAATAAAAACTAGTTTTAAAACATATATTATTTTCCAAGAATAATGTTGGGTCATATAAACATAAAAACATTTGGTCTGTATGTGTGTGTGTGCTTGTTATAACTAAGATATTTTTCATTCTGTTACGATATATGCACCCTTTAGTGGTAATTGCTTAGTTTTGTATTTTGTTCTTGGATGAGTGTTTTGATAGTGTTGCAAAAAAAAAAAGTTGTGAAATATTTAAATAAATTGTGTGTAGATAAAATAACTCAAAACAGGCCACTCGAAAGGTTAAAGAAGTCTGTAGTCCAAGAATGGTTATAAAATGTTAATCTTAATGAAATGGAGAGAGTGATTTGTAATTTAATGTTATATTTTTTCCCCATTTCAAGAAACAATATGGAGTCGAATTATCATAATAATGAATTTGTATATATAAACTACAAAAGTTAAAAAACATAAATATATCGCACTAAAATATTTAAATTACAAACAGTTTATTGCTCTTTCAATGTTTTGTAAATATGTGGGTTGCCATTGCAGACGTGTAAGTCTTTAAAGTAATTATTGTAAAAGCTATGTACCATTAAATTATTAATGTTTACGTTTTTACGTGAGTCATGTAGATAGATATACAAAGTTTTGTCATCGATGTTTCCATAAAAATATTTTGTTCTTTGCATTTAATGTGCATTGCAAATGTTTAAAATAAATTGATAATTTTCTCATAGTTTTGAACAGGGGCAGATCCAGAGGGAGATTGCAGGGGGTGCCCCCATTAACCCCCATCAAGAAATATTTTAGTTAATAAATAATATTGATAAAGAAATTAAATTTATTATTGTTATTATTTTTAATAGGTACTATGTTATTGTCACTTCTAGTTGTAGTGTCAAGTAACATCTCACTAGCCAGTTGATGTCACATAACATCTCACTAGCCAGTTGGTGTCATGTAACATCCCACTAGCCAGTTGTAGTGTCACGTAACATATCACTAACCAGTTGTAGTGTCACGTAACATCTCACTAATCAATTGGTGTCACGTAACATCCCACTAGCCAGTTGTAGTGTCACGTAACATCCCACTAGCCAGTTGTAGTGTCACGTAACATCCCACTAGCCAGTTGTAGTGTCACGTAACATCTCACTAGCCAGTTGTAGTGTCACATAACATCTCACTAGCCAGTTGTAGTGTCACGTAACATCTCACTAGCCAGTTGTAGTGTCACGTAACATCTCACTAGCCAGTTGTAGTGTCACGTAACATCCCACTAGCCAATTGTAGTGTCACGTAACATCCCACTAGCCAGTTGTAGTGTCACGTAACATCTCACTAGCCAGTTGTAGTGTCACGTAACATCTCACTAGCCAGTTGTAGTGTCACATAACATCTCACTAGCCAGTTGTAGTGTCACATAACATCTCACTAGCCAGTTGTAGTGTCACGTAACATCTCACTAGCCAGTTGTAGTGTCACGTAACATCNNNNTGTCACGTAACATCTCACTAGCCAGTTGTGGTGTCACGTAACATCTCACTAGCCAGTTGTGGTGTCACGTAACATCTCACTAGCCAGTTGTGGTGTCATGTAACATCTCACTAGCCAGTTGTGGTGTCACGTAACATCTCACTAGCCAGTTGTAGTGTCATGTAACATCTCACTAGCCAGTTGTCTTGTCACGTAACATCTCACTAGCCAGTTGTCTTGTCACGTAACATCTCACTAGCCAGTTGTATTGTCACGTAACATCCCACTAGCCAGTTGTAGTGTCTCGTAACATCCCACTAGCCAGTTGTAGTGTCTCGTAACATCCCACTAGCCAGTTGTAGTGTCACGTAACATCTCGCTAGCCAGTTTCTTTGCTTGTCAACACTATGTACAATTTGATTTACATGTTTAGCACATAATTTAATTGGCAAAAATTGACCAATAAAAATAAACAGTGAAATTGTGTGCATTGTTTTTTAAATCTTTTAATTAATTTCTAAATCACCCAAAAAGTTTGAAGTATTTTTCTGTCCGAATTTCCTGAGGGGGAACTTCCCCCGGCTCGGTCCCGTGAGAACAACTCAACCCCCCTCAATAAAATCCTGGATCTGCATCTCGTTTTGAGTTAGAAAGTGTGAATGGGCGAGTAGACGAAAAAGGATGGCTGGTGTATGTATTGCGAGAATGATCTACTCCCAGTGCTGATAAAACTGGCATTAGTTTAGGCTGCTTTGATAGAGTTGTGAATATTTAAAGTCTTCTAAGAACCTTAACTGTAAAATTTTGCATGTTTTTTGCTCATATTGTACTTCCATTTTATGTTTTTTGTTTCTTTTATATGTAAAGTTGTAAATATATTATTCAGTAAAATCTATTTGTGTTTACTTATTTCACTTCTACCCAAGTTGTTCTTATACAAATGAGTAGTTAAAAAATAAATAAAACCAAACCAACTATAATTTGACACTTTTTATAAACAAATAGGGGGATACCGGTACTACAGTTTATGGTTTTGCTGTTTTTCTTTACGCCTCGATAGATATTTATATGATCACCGCGTCTTACTATCTCTTGAGGTTATACACATACATGATAGTTACTCTTAACGGGGTAGGGCTGAGGAAGGAAGCATTTTAGAGGTAATCTACCAGCATTTACGTGGAAGGAGAGTGGGAAACCATTTAGGGAAAAGCACCCTTAGTAGACCCGATGTAGCTAGTCGCATCTCTCCTTCTCAGATTCCTGTTTTTATAGGTCCGTGGCAGTCGGTGTATTTAGTAGAGCATCTCGGGGTTAATAAATTAATGGTGGGGGTTGAGAACATCGCCAATCAAATAAGTAGAAATTTATAGAGTAGAAGTTGAAGTTTTATTTTAAATAAACATTGACATTTTGCACCACAGGTTACTTAATGTAAAGAAAACAAATTACTTAGTACAAGAAGATGGATAAATTGTTAATGTAGTGGTCATTTATCACATGGTCTCCATTTCCTCCCACCCATCTCTAAACCCTCTTTGACCAACACGAAAAGAACTTCTCAATACAGGTCTTATCTGTTCGCATGCTAACAGGCAAGTCTCTCCCAGCACGTCCTCTTAACTCCCGTGCTGACAGGGAAGTGCCTTGCGTCTGACGCTTCCATTCCACATAGGGCCAAACACAGACGCTAAATCAAATGTGCTGATTGGCTAGCTGTTCGCACCAAACCTCCCCTTTCCACTGTGAGGCCAAATATGCAAGCCACAGGTGCACCTCACAGCTTCCAGGTACAGATAAGATTAAATAGCACGATGCTAGAACGTGAAAAGTAAAAGTAATAAATTTAGATGAAGCTAAAATTCCAACAAAGACTTTACGAAAATGAAAAAATACTAGATTTATAAATTAAAGGCCTAAAAATGAAGTTAATGAATTTAAATTTAAAACCTATATTGCTTACAACTTTGGTTAATATTTAGATAACTTATAATTAATATTAAACCCCACACTTAAATATAACTAAACATTTGATTGTAACATAGAGATTAAATTAGACCTAGACGAATGGAAAACAATGTATTATAAGTTTAGTACTTACAGTATCTTGATCATATTAACGTGTAAGCAATAGCAAACTAATTCAACTATATAAATGAAATGGTCTAGAGCTAAGGGCCTAAGACCCTGACCAGGATTCAAACCTCTGTATCCTAGTCTTCAGCATACCATTTTAACATGAGAGTGAAGCCTTAGACCTTTCAGCCATTGAAGTGGATGGATGCTATGACTAAAGCACAGGTATTTTTAAACTGGGTTTACAAACTTATTATGGTGATTCTCTTTAATATTTGTTGTGTAATATATTATACTTATTTCCAATCCTCGGTTTAAATAGGCAAATGGTGTGATTATTTGTGATAATTTGTTATCAGATCATTTCAGTCAGGAATTGGCAATTGAATGTGGATTTTATTCCTTCTTTACATTTAGCTTGACTGTAGTTTTATAATATGTTTCACTTAATTCCTTTGTGAGCATTCCATTCAAATTCCTATAGTCACAAGTGTACCCGTCCTTTAATTTTCAAGATTTCTCACCAATACATGCTTATGGGATTTAAGATGATTCGTTAATGATTCATAAGTAGAGCCCACATACAGCCCACTGCAGGTCACTGAAATATATCTTTCTGAATACAAGACGAATTAAAAACTTTTTTATTTGTTGTATTGGACTGTTCTGTAATATTATACTAAATCAAAAAAATCAATACTAAAAATTTATTTTTTATTTTGACTTCCCTGCCCTCATTTTTCACTATTTGGTTTAGAGTTGTTAATAAAAAGTAAAGTATGAGATGGTAGGGTTAATTCCCCCCCGCCCTCCCTCTACTCCCCATAAGGAGTTGGTTTGAGGCAATATTATTTTCATTCATGGTCTAGGGTCAATCCTGGCACCAATACTATCCTGACTCTTATAAACCCAATCGGTTATCCCAGTGGCGTCCAATGATGGATGATGCTCTGGGTAAGTGGAGGGATTCAGGAAGTTTGGTGGCGAGAAGTGCCTCCTTTCTGGGGCATAGTCCTGCTGTCGTAGTCATACAGTTGCTAAAATGGTTTCTTCTATGAATATTATATATTTTCTAGTTTTTATGTAACCTAGATATTTTTTTCTTTGTAGTATAATATTAGGATTTTTTAATTAATTTCTTATATCTATATCTTCTTATGGATTAATATAATTTAGCATGAAGACATGTACCGCCTCACTCTCACTCTATTTAGTTACGGCCACAATACACTAAAAAGGAGAGGGGCGGCAACTAAGGGAATTATAAAAAAAGGGTGAAATATTTGCAATATTAAGAAATAGTAAACAGTTGGAAGTTAAAGAAATATTTGAATTATTTATTCAAAGTAACAGTGTTAAAACAAGTTGGATGGCCTTACATGTCAAACTGAAGTCTGTTGGAAAACAAATAAATCACAGTACTATATAAATTGGTCTAGAAGAGACCAATGAAATAAGCAAAATTGTTGCTATTATTTAAAGAAAACTTTCTTTATGATATACAAGCTGCTAATTCTCCACAGAGAATTGAGATCAAACAAAATTAGTATCAAAAGTTTAAAATTTAAATATTACAAAGATTGCAAAGAGCTTAAAGAGCCTCTTTGATATGATTTACAGAGCATCAGATTCACACCTGTGAATACAGACCAAATAGTTTTAAATTTAAAGTAAACATCCCACCATATATTTACGTAAAGCACAAAGGTTTGACTTCCCGACTAAACTCAAACCTTCGTGTCACCATTTAACCTCGTCACTTTTTTAAAAACTAAGATTCCCACATTTAAATTTCTAAATAGACAAAGTTAGGTTAGAAAACTTATAAATTTTGCCTAAATGAATCTGCGAATATTAAAGTCAAACTATGGTAATCAAAAATAAGTTTCTTTAATATTAACATCAAAGAAAATAAGTCTACAAAACAACCAATAAAAGAAACATTAATTTAAAGACTTCAAATTAATACTGAAAACCACAAAAGTAAAAAAGTTTAATATTTTACCTAAATATTGCCAACATAAAAAGAACCAAGAAATGTGGCTACATATTTAAATCAAGAAAATATAAAGATACCAGCGCTCATGCGGCGACAGGAAACATTAAGTGCTCCATAACAGAATTTACTCTTAACTTAAAGTTGTTTGCAAAACATTACCGATGCCTACACTGACAGATTTCCACTACAAACTATATCAAAGTATTTAAGAAAATCAAAACTCTTCGCAGCAATATGAAGTTTTTAGATACAAACAAAGATATTATTATCAATCATCCTGGCTAGATACTGCCCTAGTTCTGAAGAGGACTTCTCGTAGAAGTGGTTGTTGGATAATGGTCCTCAATCTATTCTTTGTGCAGTCGTTATCTTGGTCCAGTTGTAAGGAGGGAAGGTAGCTGGGTAGGCCCGTGTGAAGGGCCCCTGCAAGCTCTTACAGGGCAGAACAAGGGAACATATTTGTTTTTTTTATCATATAAGAGTTATGCATTCATATAATCCGAAGAATGTGGACTCAATGGATGATCTATGAATTTTACACATTTTTTTCAGACACATTTTCATGTCTACTTTAAATTATAATTTGGGATATTGAAATGTTTATATTTTGTATTATTATCATAATAATAAGCAAGAAAATATTATAATGGTGGAAAAAAGTTGTTAGATCCTATATAATATTTATTATTAATCTTATTGTGAGCATAGATTATTATTAATATTTTTAAGAAAACGAAAAATATAGCATAGGCTTATATAAATTATTTGTCTTCGTCCGGTCATACAAATAAGTTGCATCCTCTACCTAGGGTATAGATTATATTAAGGGGATGGATCACCATGAGAGCTGAGCGCGGCCGATTTCTAGGCGATTTCTCTGTACCAGATTACTAAGAAAATTATTAAACACAATTGAATCAGATTTATACTAATGTAAAGATCAATTCATTTACATGGTTTATGTTTTATTCATATCTACCCATCCAAATCAAATTTAAGTTCTAAAAAAAAATTTAAAGAACACTGCATGAACCAAACTGGGATTGTCATTGGAATGTGTTCCCATTATATCACAATAAACACATTTCTCTATAATTTAATATAATTTAACGCCAATTAAAAGTTAAATATTTGTAAGCAGCTTTGTTTAAATTATTTTTACATGATCTTATTTTCTTGGTTTAATGCTTTTTTTTTTAATCTGCAGACAAAGCATAAACCCAGTAAATATAAATGAGAATAATTATCCTTTCATTTTTCAACATTCTTATTGTTCTAAATTAAAATAAATTGAGACAATTTTATTTTAACTTACAAAAGTGTTGTGGTGCTGTATGCTGTGACCTATTGGTGTAAGATTGAACAAGATTAACCTCTCGGGAAAAACTCAAAGCAGTGATGCCAAGCGTTGCACTGTGATCACTGATGTTCACAGGAAAAATATCAACTCGACTACATACATTTATGAAATTAGTTGTGTGAATACGATGTGTTTTGCAATGGAAGCTGTTTCTGTAAAAAGAGATCGAAGAAAATAACATAAGAAACTACCTCTCAACCCGATGAAAGAAAGCAAATGTTCTGCTCTTGTGAATTGGATAAAAAAATAGGTGTTATTAATTCATTATCGTGTCTGTGAGGAAAATAATATTTTAATACTGTAATTTAGAATTCATCCATTTATTTCAAATCATGTGCGTAGAGTACCTAATTAATATAATTACAGGCCCCACTTTGGTGACCGCATGATTTAAGGTACTAATCTCACAATAAACTGGGCTGCTGAGGACAGGGGTCGAGGTTCAATCCCAGTTGGGTGCTATGAGGTTATTATTCCAAAAATGTTTTCCACTCACCCTCCACGCAAATGTGAGTGTATGTCCTCTAAAAGCAACCTTAATCTTCTCTAGCACATTATCTTAATTAGTACCTCAGCGTAGAACCCAAACGAGTTCGGTTCACTTAGCTGTACGAATCAAACGTTTTGGCTCTACCTTTGGTAATCTGATATGTAAACAGAGTCAATAATTTTGGTATTGATAATACAAGGCTATCTAAATCATTATGGACTATCTTTTCATTGTAAAAGCCATATTGTGTTCGTCCCTTTTATATATTTTTATCCATCTTTCCTATAGCTTCTTCCAAATATAATATTTTGAATTATTGGCAATTATAACAAGAAATACACTTGTCACAATAGATAAATGTCTTGAAACTATGTTGTTATCAATTGTAGAGACCCGCCTCGGTGGCGTAGTTGGCTAACACGCTAGTCGTGTTGAGCTCGCCTGCCGAGGACGGGGAGATCGAGGTTCTAATCTCGGTCGGCTGAACTGTGGGTGGTTTTTTCTAAATGGGTTTCCTCTATCCCTCCACGCAAATGCGGGTTCACTTCATCTAAATTCAACTTGTCCAATTCCTAATCCATTATTGTAATTAGTACTTAAGCGTATAAACCGAACGGGTAGTAACACGTGGTGATAAAAAAAATATTGTAGAGCTGGATAGTGAAAGGGGAAGGTGGGAGGGGGGCACTTGTGAACATGCCTTGACCACTACTCTTTTAAAATTAATAAAATTAACACAGGTCCATATTTCATTTTGACAATTTATTATTTAACAAAATAAATTCATCACAAATTTTATTTTTACTTTTTCGCACCCCTCGGGTGCCATAGCACGCCAAGTCAGAGAGATGGACATAACGTAAGCCTTAGAGAGGAAGGGGAGGGAGGAACACAAATTCTAAGATGAGGATGTTACTCAACACATATAATAGTGTGCATGGTAAAGATTCTTTCCATTTTATTTATTTTTGTTCTTGTGATATTAGAAATGCTTCACATCTTAAGATCCTTCGATGTTATCCGAAAATTTACATTAATGAATTAGGGTGGATAAGAAATACGGAAATTAAGAGAATTTTTTTCCACTCTTGCGAGGAGGGAATGAGCAATCATGAGGAAAAACACCTCAGTTCACACGAAATTCAACCGAAATTTGTAGTACAGGTCCTTAATAAAATTAAAATAAAAAACAAAATTCAAGTGTGTTCATTGCAGAAGTTTTGATAAACGACTTTGAATGTATAATATTTTAGAATGGATGTATTATTACATAGTGTGTGTAGCTAAAATTATTAAAATAGCTAGTGAAGTGTAGATATTATGAACACCACTGACACAAAAGTTATTGATAAGGGAGACACAGATTATAAAATTATCATGCTTCAATATAAAACTTGTGTGTAAGCTTATCAAATTTGGTTAAAATCTATAGATATATAATTTTTTTCCATACAATTTGGCGAAAAATATTTTCTTGCAGTATATTTCTATATGTTTTGTTGTAATTTTAAATACTTATTTTAAATTAATTGTTTATAATTTTTGTAGTAGAGGCAAAAGTAAAATGCATATATATGTATTTTATAATATAATATTTTTATTTACGTTATATAATATATATTAATATTTATATAATATTATTTTGTCTGGTCAAAATATTTTCTTTCAGTAGGATATAAAGTTCCTGAGGAAAATTGTCAGATTCAGGTTTTTGTCAAATAAACAGATAATTTGTGAATAGATTTTGTTTTTCAACATTTAAGGTGATGGTTTTAGGTGTCAGGAAGGTTAAATTCATAGGAAGTGTAACCTCATCTGCATGGAGGGAGCGTGGAAAACCAGTTTGGAAAAACTAACCTCAGTACACCCGACTGAGATTCGAACCTCGATCTCCCCGTTATCGGCAGTCCAGTCTACTGCAAGAGTCGTGCATTAGACCATGAGGCCTCCAAAGCGGGTGCTAGAAATATTAAAATATGTTTAAACGTATAAAGTTATATTTGATTATCGAATATAATTAATAAAAAATAGGTTAATAGAGTTTGAAATTCTTGATAGTTACAAGTTCAGTGGTGTAACTATAGGGTGATGGTAAAATGCCACAGGCCCACGCCTAAAATAGGGCCTACCACGCAGGTCTATCCACTCAAAATTAATTCGGTAAGATATGAAAACATTGTCTTTTAAGCCTATTATTGTTTCGTAAAGATCTCATTATTAAATCAAAAATTACTCAATAGTCACTTTATTGTCCATAATTTAAGCTGTACATATTTTTCTGTAAAATCAATAGAAACAGCTGAAAGGTCATTTTCAAAACGTTATTAAAATTATTTGAGAAGTACTTGAATCAAGGAAGGCTGCAGGGATTAGCTATGTTGTCTATTGAGCTACTGCCCGCAGCTTGTCCTTGGAGGAAATTGTAGACAATTTCAAAGAGATCAATGTTTGTTTAGCCTCTATAAGTGTTAATATTGATAAATGATTATAGATTTGTTTATAATATTTATTAATATTGGTTTATTCAACTCATATTAAGTCTTTTTACATTATATTGAAATTTTTCAACAACAACTTTTTCAACTGTTAAGGCTGTATAGTAATAATACACTTAGGATTGTTTTTCCTCAATGGGTTTGCACTCTTATCTATCAACGCAAATGTGGGTGCACTTCCTCTAAATTAAACCTAGCTACTCAATATTATTACGTATCATAAAAGAATTCCAATAATAAAAGTCAAAAAAATTTATAATCTACAATTATACATAAGATTTGGGGAGGGTGGGTTCATTTTTTCTTGTGGGGACCCACCATGGTCTATTACTGCATGGTTACGCCTTTGTAGATGTCACAAGCTAATGTAGATAAAGATAGCTTTACACTAGGAATTTTTAGTGCATCTCTAAGTTTATATTAGAATAATAATTATTATTAGTATCTGGGTGATGTAATATAAGAATGAAACGTAAAAAACACAATTTCTTATTTGTGTTTTATACGTATATGTACCCCCCTTCCTTTTAAGGGCTCTGACAATTTTCAAAGGGGGTCCAGACCTCTGACCCCCAATTTTCTATGTCCATGAAAAAAGGTTTAAAAAATATAAATTTGTTTATGTTAATTGATAAGATATTACTATAACCATTATTATTATTATTATTTGGAGTTTGATATTTTCCATAAAACGTGATTACAGAACTTTACGTATGAATATTTTAAAGAAAATTAAGTAACCATTGTGACTTTTAGACACTGTCCTCTCACCCCTCATAACTTGGGTTGTCAGACAATGAGGAAATGATTTACATTCTACAGTGTGTCTGTCGATAGTTTTATATCCAGTGTTACTCATTGAGGGTGGACTGGGAAGGAGGGAGCATTAATTTGGCGGGGTATTACTACCAAATTATTCACCAACCTTCCCCCCCCAACGAAATCTGACTTCCTACAATATGTTTAACTCCCCTCTGATATACTCGAGTTTGAACATGAAATATGGTTTGCATCAAACTCCAAATAGGTTCTATAACAATCTATTATTATTTTTAAATTCTTAAGGGCCACCCCAAATGGCTTTTAGTGGTATTCCATTTTCAAACATTTTCCATTGGCTTGGAGTCAAGCCCCTAAAAACTCCTCAAAAATATTTTTTTATACAAACTACCTCGCCCGACTACTACCCGTTCGAACTATACACATGCATTAATAACCCTAGTGAACTAGGAATAAAAAAGGTGACATTTTAGATTGAATGTAGCCACATTTGCGTAAATTGAGAGTGGGGAACCATTTTAGGGAAAAATACCTTTATCACACCCGACTGAGATTTGAACTTTGATCTTCCTACTACCAGCAATCCAGTCTAATAGTGGGTGTTACCCGCCGTGTTCAATTGACATGCTGAAGATGGGGAGATCATGGTTTGATTGCGGTTGGGTGCACATAGGTGATTTTTCCTAAATAATTTTCCGCTCTCATTCCACGAAAATACGGATGCACCTCCTCTTAATTTAACCTTCCTGTTTCCTAACACATTATAGTAATTAGTGCATAAGCGTATAGCCCGATTGGGTAGTAGGACGTGGTGGTAAAAATAAATAAATAAAATTAGCGTGTGGAACCGTTTTAAGAAAAAACACTCTCAGTACACTATACTGGGATTTGAACCCCAATATTGTCAACAGTAATCCAGTCTAAAACGAAAAAGTCAAATGATTTTTTTTATTTCACTAGGTAAGTAATAAAAAGAAAACCATACTACTGATTATTTGAGTTCAATCTAAAAATAAAGTAGCAGATTTCTGCAAAGTAAGTGGTCTTTGATAAAAGCCGCACTCTTGTGTTTTTATCCCCTTTACCGTCCATGAATCTTGACCCATGTGAACAACAGAATAGTTCGCTCCCCCATCACACTTTCAAAACCAAAATTGACAGATATGACAACACCGCAACTCTAGCTCGATGTCGGTTAAACCCCTTGATCTCTATAATATAACTGGATGGACATATATGGCTGAAATCTTCGAGCTGTCGTCTGCATACCATTGTCTAAAAGAGAAGAAAACTTTCGGGTATCTCTTTCTCTCTTACACCCATTCAAGGCAATGTGGCATTTTGACATCGTTCATTAATTTGATTGACTATATGAGATAAATCAAAGTGTGATTAGTTAAATGAAATAAATATGTTAGTAAAAGCTTTGAAGAACATAAAAAAGTTCGAAACTGGTTAGTTTTTTCTTTAAATAATTTGATGTATCCTAATATATACGATTATTTTTGAAGGAAGCTCGCTTGTAAGGCTTTATCTCGTACCAGAATCCTATCCTATAATTGTGTTTAGGTAGGATAAAAGACCTTCCAGAAGGAAATTTCGACTTCCGTTTTAAATGGCCGTTTATCCTAACAAAAAATTATATATAGGATAGTATTCTGCCTTAGAGATTGTGATTATTACTAAAATCAGAGTTTAGTAAATACCGTACTTTCTACAAGCCTATAACCTAAATTATCATTTGAACGTAAACTTCTACACAAAATATGTCATTCAAACAAATGTAATACAGTTTTTGACTGACTTGTTTCATTATAGTTTTCAAACTTTCAACAAAATTTTGTTTCTAAAAGCAATATACAAGATATGAGCCAACTTTTTTTAAATGGTAATATAATAATACTTTCTACAAGCCTTTAAATTAAGTGTTAGTTTGAATGTATTGCAACTATACAAAGTTTGTCATTCAAACAAATGTAATCAAGTTTTAAGATTCTTTATTCATTATATTGATCAAACTTTCAATATAATATAGTTTATGAAACCAATATACAAGCTAATAACCAACTTTAAATATAAGTGTAGTCTTGGCTGACTGTAAACAGTATTGATGATAACTACACATTTAAATATGTTAAATATTTTTTTCGTATTTGTACAGTATTACCTGTAAAACTGAATTGTATATCCTTTATTGCAACTGTTTCTTCAGGAAAGTGTGGTATAATACTTCACTATTTCCAAACAATAACACTTTTATTCATCAGAAACATGTGTTCGCAAAAGGACATTGAAAGAAACCGTTAAATCTGTCCCCCCAGTGTAGCAGACGATAAACTTGAACGTCACGCTTTTGTCCTTGGCAATGTGCATGCGTATGTCTGTCCAGTTATATTATAGAGATCCATGGTTAAACCCATTGCATATGTTAATAAATGCATACGTTTATGACCATCCAGTTATATTATAGAGATCAATGGTTAAACCCATTGATCTCTATAATATAACTGGATGGATATAAACATATGCATTGCTAAGGACCAAGCGTGACGCTCAAGTTTATCACCTGCTCCATTGCGGGGGTATAGATTTAACAGTTTCTTTCAATGTTCTTATGCGTAAACATTTATCTGATGAGTAGAAGTGTTATCGTTTGAAAATAGTGAGGTATTATACCGCACTTGCGTGAAGAAACGTTCAAATTAGAGAGGATATACAATTAAGTTTTACAGGAAATACCAGTATTGTACACATACGAATAAAATATTTAATATATTTAAATATGTAGTCATTATCCATGTGGTTTACAGTCTGCCAAGACTATATTTATATTTAAAGTTGGCGATTAGCTTATATATTGGTTTCAGAAAACATATTACATTGAAAGCTCGATAAATAATATGAATAAGGTAATTTGAAACTTGATTACATTTGTTTGAATGACAAACTTTGTGTAGTTTCCATACATTCAAAAGATCACTTAAGTTATATACTTCTAGAAAATATTATTATATTACCTTTTTTTAAGTTGACTCATATCTTTTATATTTCTTTCAGAAACCATATTATTAATGTATCTCATATATTCAATTAAATTAATGAACGATGTCAAAATGCCACATTGCCTTGTATGGGTGTAAGTGAGAAAGAGATACCCGAAAGCTTTATACAATGATATGCAGACGACAGCTCAAAAATTTCAGTCACAGATGTCTATCCAGTAATATTATAGAAATCAATGGAATAGACCAGTGATTTCTAGACACCCCTATGACACTCTACTCATAACCCTATGTAAAAGTTGATCAGACTTGCTTTTTGTTGCACTATTTGCCGCTGTATGAAAAAGCATTGTGATCGTTGCAGATAGTTGTGATGTTTTATAACAACTGTTCAGATTTATAAAATTTTATTTTTGCACAGTGGCTTTACATGTCAAAAATAAAAATAAATGTAATTTTTCCTATCGTTTTAAAACTGACGTTTTTATGTCTATACGCATCAAATTTTGAGAGACGTAATTGGGGGGAAAAAAATATACAAGAAAGAATTCTGTTCAAACCAACTTTAGAAAAAATCTAATGATAGTTTTTGTGAAAAACATTTGTACCCAAAATTTATTCTACGAGAGTGGATTGTAGTAGATAGTGATGAAAGAATTTTGCAAAATGAAAGTGTGCAATTGCTTTTTATAAATTTAAGATTAAGTTTAGTTTTTCTCTCAATTATTTCCACATTGGTTGAGCAATGTTTGCAATTTTAAAAAATCTGCTAGATATCAATTACCACTTCTCCTATATCATTGGCTACTTGTATATTTATTTATAATGATGATTTTTCTACTGCCTTAACCTTAAACATTATTTATATACCAAAATAAAAAGGTTTATTTTTTAATTGTAGAGGTTACTTTAGAACTGATACAAATAAAGCACTCTATTTTATCAAAACAGCAAATCATCAAGAAATTGCTATTGACATTTGTACTTGCAAGTAAACGTCAAATCAAATTTTACTATAATCATATTTAGGCCTACTTAATATAATTTGATTTTGTAATTTTCGGACATCTCATTAGAATCAAAATTCAGACGAAGGGCCTAAGCGACAAGTTGTTTATTTGAACACTATTGTTCGAAGTTTGAATTCATTAGCACATGAAAGGCTAGAAAGGTTAAGTAAGAAGGGAACAATGCTCAAAAACCTTACACATACATATTTCTCTTTTTGTTGTTAAATATTAGAACGTTGATAATTTTTTGTATCAATACACTCATAAAGATAAGGAAAATCGATAGAAATCAAAATTATATTATGTACATTCGAAAGTATTTGACAATATCACATTTAAAAAGTAACACTATTTGTTTGGGTTTTTTAATGACCATTGCCAAAAAAAGTATTAGAATTATTCATAAAAGACTGACACTGCTCATATCCTAACATGTTAGACTCTCTTAATATGACTGGACTATAGCTTGGTAGTTACAATCGATATGTTGCTGCGAGTAATATTTCTACAGTAATTTAATTAAATAATATTTAAGGATGATACTATCAATAATTGTTTTGGTGCTTAAGTCAAATATAGTATTTAAAAAAGTCTACTTGAAGGCTGGAAAAAACCTGGAACCATTGTAAAGATGGTATTACCAAATGACTATGTTTAAATCTCATTTTTAAAATAATATAACGATATTGAAACTTTATAGTCTGTATGCAAGAACGAAATGAATAAAAAGGTGAGTTGTATTGATTTGCCCTAAATGCTACTCATCAAAAATTCCCTAAGATGTTATTAGCTAGATGGTAAGACTGATTGCTGCCTTAGTACCCTCAATCATCAATACATTTTTAAAATAATAATATATAGCCATGTTTATATGATCAAATTTTACCAAACAAATAATTATAATGTGATCTATAACACAGTATTTCAAATTTAAATTATCTTACATCGATGAGCAAATGATTAATTGTAACTTGTATGTTATAATTTGTTTTGAGCTATTCTTTTTATTCACTAGTCATCACATTTGGGATGAAATAATTACTGTATAACAGTAAAATGTAAGCTTGGAGATCCAAACTTCTCTTTAAAATTTAAATTGCGCGCGCGCTATTCCACAACGATACTACCGCCATTTGGCTTCAATGTCTGATCACTGGAACTAAAGAGTAGCCAGACCCGTATATTTTATACTCTGTGTCTAGAATAGACATGAGATTAATCTAGTCAAAAGTTAGATATATTAATATTAATTTTAATATAATACATCTAAAACAATTTATGATAATTTGAATTACTAATTTAAATTCGTTTAGTTCTAATTTACTTGGCTTTGAAAATATAATTATATTTTGTTATTATGTGGCGCTAAATAAATTGACTTTAATAATCTATTTTGACTATAGTAGTACCACTATATTTTAAAACTAAACCAGTGTAACTGTCATACTGCTTTATCAATACGGTGCATGTTAATGAATTCTTAAAAATAGTTTTTATTTAGTGGTATAATAAAAATGGACGAAAGACTTAGTGCTATTGCAGCTGGGACATCTGTGGATATAAAGCGTACAGATGGTAAGAGTGATTTTGGCCAAATGCCCCCATTTTATAGTAGTCGGTCGCCTCTTGGTCAAGTGCTGTTATTTCTTGTTCATACTTATATTTTGTATGCTGCCGGCGTGTATTATTTTATGCTTATTAATAATGTGTGTTTCATTGCCAAGCTCTTTTAGTTTAAGTTATTGCAATTGTGTTTTTGGTTGAGTAAACCAATGAATCACCAATCAAACGGTTATGCTTCGTTTGCTCAAGCCACACAAATATTTACCCTTAGATTGGTTTTAGTAAAACTTTCGCGTGGTCATAATTTTTTTAGATTGGTAGATTATTTATGTGAGTAATCATATCTAAGATAAATCAACTACGCCCCAAGTTAAAAAAAATTGACTATCTTTGCAGACCTCAAAAAGTCATAGGCCTATTATTGATTTTCAATTTCACTATATATTTTGTATTTATATAAAACGATGGTGTGCTGCATATATTTCTTCTTGATAAAATCAATTTAACAAAAATTTTATAAATTTTATAGCTATAATACTGTAATATATTATATATATTCTAAACTTACTAGGTATTTATTTTGTCTTGAAATTTTGTATTTCGACTTTTAGGAAGATTTTAAAGCAATCAGCTTACAAAATACCCATTCATATCAAATAACTATGTTATTAATTAAAACCTGTAGTAGTAGTAGTAACTATTCTGTGCAAAATAACCTAATGAAGAATAATATTCAACGTTATAAAATATTATTTAAAGAGGGAAGGTATATCATTTTACCTACAGTAATTAAGTTACTAGGCACCTTTTAAACTATTATACTAAATCCTACTGCATCCTATAATAATCTATATGTAAATAGGATAAATTACTGGTAATCTTCCACCCATGGCAAGCCATAGGCCTACATACTGTGCTATAACCTTGCATGTACAGATACATTTACTAAAAACACAAATTTAATTTTTAAATAATTACTTGAATGTTAACCTTTATAAAAGGAGAGTAGAAATAATCCCAACTTGAGAAATGGTAAAATGGCATTATAACTTCACATTTTGCATGATTTAATGGATGACTCAATCTAATCCATGTAACCTACCATCTGATAGTTTTTACAATGGACCACAATTTAACTTAATTGGACAGGATTTTACTGTTTTGTGATTGCTAAACCCTTTCTTCAGCTCTGGCAAGACTTGTATTAATCACAACTTGTGAATGTGTAGAACGCCAGGCCTCCACTGTGGCTTGGATTCCACGTTAAACTGTAGGTCCTCCATTTCTTCTCACAATCACCCTACCATTACACATTAGCGTAAGTGTGTATAACCCGAACGGGTAGTAAGACGCAGTGCTAATAATAATAATGATATTAATTTACTGTTTTGGGATAATTTAACCCCACATCATCTACACACCTTTCAAGGACAATGCATGAAGATGGGCTAATTGTTGAAAACGTTTCCCCCCTTATACTCCGGTAAATAAAATGTGTTATCATTAGGGTGGGGATATAGCGGATGAAAGAAAAGGTCAGTGTTTTTGCAGGTTTTATTGCTTGAAACATTTATTTGGCTTAAATAAATCAAATATTCATAAAGTAGAAACATACCATAGTTTAATTTCCTTCACATGGTGATATCAACATTTGTTGAATATCTCTCAAGAGCATAGCGACTTTAGATGACAAACTTTTTAAATGAAGAGCAAAAAGTTGTCATTTAATTCCAGGACAACTTTTAACAGATAGTCAACAACTCTTGATATCACCGTGTGAAGGAAATCAAACACATAATCTGTACTGGAGTAATATTGTATTTATTTTGGCCTAAAAAAAGTTTGCTATAAAAACTGCTAAAATACTGTCCGTTTCTCACGTCCCCTTCCACCCTGCCTTAATACAAATCAACAAGATTAATACTGTAAATATATATATATTTAAAAACATAAAACTCACCTAAATTGCACAGAAACGTTGGCCCTTAATTGGTGTCATGTTCCCTCGATCACAACAAGGAACCTAGGACTAGCCCTAATATATTTTATAGTCCTTAATTAAAATGTTGATGTTTATAATGTACCTGCATTTGTGTGTAGTGAGTGGAAAACCATTTAAAAGTAAACACCCTCGGTTAACTTGTACACCCACCTGGGATTCAAACCCCAATCTCCCATTTTATGGCAGTGCAGTCTATTGGATGATTGACATGCCTTAGACCAGACGTGTCAAACTTATTTGATCATATGGGCCACAATGGAAATAAAAAAATACTGAGGGGGGGGGCCACATTTAAGAAAAAATAATATTTTCATATATTTTTTATTGAAAAGAATACCTTCTTTGGTGGCTGCGTGGTCTAAGGCGCTACTCTCTCAGTAGACTAGACTGCCAATGAAAGGAAGATTGAGGTTCATATCTCGGTCGGGTGATCTGAGGATGGTTTTTTTCAAAATTGTTTTCCACTCTCCACACAAATGCAGATACACTTCCTCTAAATATAACCTTCCTAATCCCTAAAACCACACATAATTAGTACATAAGTTAAACCCGAAAGGGTAGTCAGACTATTCTAAAAAAAGTTAAAAATAAATTACAACTATGCTGAAGTCATTCATAATAATTGTTGACAAAATTATGTGAGCCTAACATCTAACTTTTGTTTTGTTGTAATTTTGAATGTGAGTAAACAAAGCTAACATATTATGTCTACTATGTTCTCCCAAACATGCACGTATATGGTGACCAAACTCAACATTTTTCGAGAACTGATTTAATAAAGAGTACAAAGTTGGTCCCCAAACCTCACATTGTCAATTTCCTCAAATTATGCCAACTTCCCAAATGTTTTATGTCTAGGATGACGTTTATAAAATGAAAAAGTTTTGCATTGTACATTGGTTTTTAATAAGCTTGCAGGCCACACAAATTCAACAAGTTTGATGTGCCTCCCTTAGACTATGCAACCACCAAAGCACGGTAGATAAAGTTAGTTTTAAAGTTGCTTACTGACTCATTAGCTTCATTTATAAAAGTAACTTTTTTTAGGTAATAAATACATAGTAATTTAAATACTGACTCCTACTCAAACTTATGTTTGTTTAATATAGTCAGGACCTAATTAACTTCTATACATAATCTCTTAAACAAATATAATATTTTCTAGGTGGATCAAATTAAATTGAGTGACAAATGACAACCTGGACACAGGAATTCAATTATATTTGGGTACTTTAGTCTTGCAATTGGAGACAAATCACATTGCTGAAGATTTGTCATTAAAATTACTGTAGCCTAAATATACCTAATATAAGCTAATGAAGATGACACATAATTTTCCAGACATATGCAGAGCTAACATCTTAATATTGTTTTTAAACATCTAGCTGCCGACAAAAAAAAAAGTTACTTCACTTTGCACCAGTAGGCCTACGCACATAAAATTAAATATTTTTAAATTTCATAAAAAATTAATCAAAAAAGTCCCTTTGAACAAGAAATTTGATAGAATTGTGTCAACTAACCTGACTTAACCAAATCACGGTAAACTTCAAATAAACGACTTAAAATTGTAAATAACTTTAAAAGTAGAAATACATTTTTACAAAGGTTGGGAAAATTTGTTCAAAGGATGATGTAAACTGTTTTTTAGGAAAATATGCAAAGTACAAAATTACAGATGACTTTTATCTTGTTATTAGGCCTAGTGTTAGTTCTAATGTTGAAATATTTCAAAATTAAGACAATGTCCTAAATAATCAAATAATATCCCTATAGCATACATTCCTTTAATACTGTTTTAGAATATGTCACTATTCAGGTAATACAGCTGTCATTTAAAGAAAAATAGTGTAATATTTTCTTATGTCATGTTCTGTGATTACACCTATGTAGTATTTTGATGTTAGCAGGGGTAAGGTAAGCCCTTTAATGACTAAATAAACTTGAGTAGCAGGGTAAGATATAAAATGATTAGTTATTTTCAGGTTTTATTTCTAAAAGATAGGCTACTCTAAGCAATTTATAAAAGCTCTAGATTTCTATTGTTTAACCAAATTTAAAAAAAAATTGGTTGGTTCATTTATAAATTTAGTACCTACCTAAAAAGTAAATTGATCATCTGAAAAGTGTATTAGGGTTCCTGACCTATTTATGAGGAAATAAACATGACAAACTAAAGCTATCAGATATATTTTGAAGTATAAAATATTGGTAGGCCTTTGAATGTTCATCAAATGTGACCATTAATTTCACAATTTGCTTCCTTATTTTAGATGCCCACCAATTTTGATTGGTCTTCTTGAATCCTGCATGTAACTTATATATAGGCCTACATTGGCTCTCGAGTCAGGCATGATTATTTTCAATGTCTATATTTCTGTTTTTACTAATTTAAAGGTCGGGTAGGTCAGGGGTGCCACACACCTGGAAAACACAGGGAATTTTGCAAAATCTAGTAAAATTACTAAAATATTTGTTAATTTGGCACATTTAACTGAAATCTTAAAATAGGTCTTTGGATGACCGAAAACATGAACTGAAGAAGCACGCTTGTATTATCACCTCATAGACAAGGGTTGTGAAGCGACAGATGCTTCCCAATCAATATTAAATCATCCTGTTTTAATAGGGTTTTCCTTAGGGGTGTGCATACAGTGAGGCCTCACAGGGCCCCTACAATTTGGGGGGGCCCCGCACTGGCTAGATGACAGCCTAGTAAAACAATCTGGGGTGGGAAATGTTAGCTTGCTTGCTCCCCGTATGGCGATCTAGCACATATTGCCGGTGTGTACACATAAAAACATAATCCTCATTGGTTATATCATTGGACAAGTGAAGCAATTGATTTACATTCTATCTATGCTGGATAAGTCTCATGATAACGATTTAATTCAAGCGTGGCACAAATTATTGTTCTTTGACCTCCATACAGATCAATTTTGTTGGGGAAGAAATCAAGCCTTCCATATTATGTATAAAAACACGGTTTTTAGCAGTCCTACACCTTAGCTAAGTTGGTAGCGTGTGTCTGAGCTAAGGGTCCTGGGTTCGATTCCTGGCATGGTCGAAAAAATGTATCATTGGTGAAATGTGGGCTTCTTCTTTCACATTGATAAATTAACGGCAGGGGAGCTGGATGTTTTGCTTGTTCTAGATTTAAATTTGTTTATATAACTTGTGTGCTGATATAATCAAGCACTTTTCAGAAAGTGCATGTTAAATACCTCAACTAAATTAAATGAAAAGGCTTCTAGCATTAATTATTAACTTACATGTGTTTATTTGCCTTTTAGGGCATTTCTTAATACCTTATACAGCCTAAAATTGGTATATAGTTGCAAACTTATAATAAAATAACGTTACACATAATTATTTTTTGCACAACTGACTTTCTATTTTGTTTGATTAAAAAATATCAAATTAAAATTATATACAGTAGCCTCATGGCTTCTTTGGTGCTTAGTGACAACTCACAGCTGAGAGCTGACGGCTTTGAAAAGTTACCAGACCAAATTATGTATCCATACGCCGAACCATATGATCTGCAAAAACATGTGTTTAGCAGGTATATACCTAACTGTTCTGTCAGAAGTCAGCTGTGAACTGTCAGTCAGCACCAAAGAATCCACGAGGGTACTGTAGCTGCCATATATTGTCATAATATTTTAAGTTATTATTTTTGAAGTAGGCATTCGGGACATCACTTTGACTTCACCCAAAATTGCTTCGGACTCCCCAGTCCTGGTTGTTTTATTATTTTATCTTTTCTATACAGAGTACAACTAGGGCGCATGGAAGTCTTGTTGAACCACCCTTAGGTGTTAGGTGCAACAGCCGCAGTGACCAGTGAAGGGTGAACATTCCCTCTTAGCACATGGAGACATATACCACTCCCGCCAACGAGGGGATATTAAGGTTTGAATTCCGGTCGGGTGTACTGAGAACACTTCTTCCTAAACAGTGTTTCACTTTTCGTCCACGAAAATTCAGGTACACTTCCTTTAAAATTTATTTTAATCTCATCCCTAACAAATCGGCTTAATTTTAAATGCGCATTATTCGGACTGTCAGTAAGACGCGCTGGAAAACAAAAATTGGGTTGTGCAGCAAATTTTTGTCACTTTGTTTTTCATGCGCTCCATCATAATTTTTAGGGTGGTTTTTTCCACTATAAATTTTTTTTTGCAAATGGTGTTTTTTCCACCACTCGCTTCAGCCTAATTATAGGACAAATTCTTTAAAAAATAATATGTTTGCATAAGTTGTGTTTTCCAGTCTTATTTTAAGATTTTTTTTAGCGGTGTCTCTTCTTTTCCTTTCCGCGTTCCAGACTTATTCTAGAACAGTCTCTTCCAAATTATTCCCCCTTCTCAAGGTTAGATAGCTTGTTTTAAATCTAATCAATGAACATTTGTCGCCCCTGGTTCAGAGTCACCTTGGCATTGACCCCGGGTCTGTGACGTAACGCGGTAATAGGGCCCCATTGTTTCGTATCGGCGGAGCGCCACCTGTTATTGTCACGATGCAGGTGGCGCGCGGGGGAGTCTCAGGAACCAATCGAGAGAATCGATTGTACAAAGCTTCGGAAGTGACTTCTAATTGAGTCGCGGGTAGCCTACAATACACCGCGTTCTGTTCTGCCATGAAATTTGAACGGAGGGGGGCGCTTCGGTGGTCAGATTGGTCAAGGCAGGGGCTCTAAACCTGTTTGTTCGCGTGCCCCCAGATATAATCTATCTTCAAATTTGCACCCTCAAAGTTGTTGGGGAATAATGCAATATACATATAAACTAAAATTACATCCAAAATAATAAGTTATAAATGATAAAAATATATACACTAGGACCTTTTTAATCCGAACTATACCTCAGTTTTAGCTTATGTGGTGCTGACTGACAGCTCACAGCTGACTTCTGATGGCTTTGAAAAGCTACCAGACCAAATTATGTATCCCTACGCCGAACCATATGATCTGCAAAAAACATGTCTTTAGCAGTTGTCACTTCTGACAGTCAAAATTTAGGTATATACCTAAATGTTGACTGTCAGAAGTCAGCTGTGAACTGTCAGTCAGCACCACATAAGCTAAAACTGAGGTATAACTGGAACCGAAGCTTGTTCGGATTAACTGGGAGAAAACAGAGATAAGTTACAGTAATTTCACGAATTTTAAATTACAGTTGAATGCGTCTAATCAAATGTTTATTTATTTAACTGATGTGCAGTATAACCTGTAATATGTACTCTAATTATTTGTGGTTACAGGAAAACACTTTGTGTTGACTACAACATGTAAATATTTATTACCAGATATCGTTATTTTTTACAATTCTCTTTTAACTTTGAGCTTGTTAACCATTAAAATATATTTAATTTGACTTCCCCCCACCGCCCCTCGTTTTCCAACGTTCGCCAACGTCGTTAGTTTTGAAATGATTGATATTTTTGTGTTTTCCAACTTTGTTGATTCATTAAGGTGGGACGGTAACTATTGAGAGATAAGGGCAGTATTAAAAAAAATTAAGGCATCAAAAATGTTTTGGTACAATAAATAAAAGATTTATCCAGTAGAAACCTAGAGTTTAATTTGCTTCTCATGGTGATATCAACAGTTTTTTAGCACCGCGTTTTACTAAATATTCAGGTTATAGAATACGTAGTACGCGCATGTACTAATTAAACTAATGAGTTAGGGATGAGGAAGGTTGGATTTAAAGGAAGGCTACCCGTATTTGCGTTGAGGAAGAGTGGAAAACCATTTTGTGAAAACCTCAATGCACCCAACCGGGAGTCGAACCTGATCTCCCTGTTATTGGCAGTATAATGAATAATCTAACACGAGAGTGACGTCTTAGGTAAGCAAAAGTTGTTGAATATCTGTTAAGGGTGTCCTAGAATATGACGAGAACTTTTTATCTTCTATCTAAAAGTTACTCATCAATTGCTCTTGATATCTAAATTCAAGAACTGTTTAGATTACTACATATGTAGAGAATATGGACCAATATTTGATTTATTTTGTCAAATAAAAAATGTTTTCACCATGAACACTTGACTTTTTCTCGAGCTCCCTTCCGTACCAAATAGTGACCGAGAAGTCAGGACCGTAATCATTCCGCGGCGGTCACTAGATTGGATCAATCTTGATACAGTTATATCATCCCAAGACGTGAAACAGCAGCACATGTGATATCGGATCGCATATTCACCCTGCAGCAATGACACTGGACAAATAATTCATTAAAGTAACATAATTGATTTCAATTATAACCTGAAAACAAATAACATTTACAGAAGTTACTTCGAACATAATCAGAATGTAGCCCTCCGCGGGTTCATGTCCAAACAGGCCAGGGTTAATCGGTATCCTGGTGCGCAGGCGCTAGATCTATAGAGGACGGGCCGCATGGTCAGACATCCACTTGACCTTGAGACGGGAGACATAAGGTGGACAAGGAGGTCTTCCTTGGGATGCGTCATCCTCTCCCGCCTTTACCAGGGTCCTCGCCAAGTTTGACACATTTGACAGCTGCTGTCAAGAGTGACAGGTGCACTCGGCACATGGCTTGCCTCTGAACCAGGATAGCCAGACATCAAATTAGATCTACAGTTCATTTTTCATACAAAGGGCCTTTTAGAAAAAAACAAACTTTTTTTTGCGGTCAACATAGATAACAGTTTACCAAATTATTAGTGTTATTTTATAGGTATTGTTGATAATATATAAAAAGTGACAGCTGCAGATCACATGATCTAACATATGAATACGTGAAGGTAGATCTAGTAACTTTTCTAGCTGTCAAGATCAACACTTTAGACTTTATTTACTTGAGGTAATTAATGTGCACTTTCTGAACCGACGTATTATATCAGCACACGAGAATTTCTGTGAGCGAGAGCGAAAGAGCCTGCCGATGTTGCCAGGAAAGGTATTTTCACATAACTTGCAGGATTCTTTTACATTCCACGATAGACATGGGACTGGCGGCTCTACTTCCCCTCCGAAGGAAGTTGTGCTACGGATCTGTATCGCTCATAAAGATCCATCAACCTCGGTTGGGTTTGAACCCAAGAACATTGGGTCTTGAGGAGAGCACTTTTTTTCATCCCAAGACCATCCGTGAGAAAATGGGGTTTTACAAATTAGTAAATTCATGGCATTAGACTTTGTTGCTTGTCTTAGAATTAGATTAGGTAGCGGTGGACACGCCGACAAAGGCGTAGGTATCGTCTTTTTTTTTAATCTGCCAGTAGTCCCCTCCGTACTGAAGATATTTTCCCCTGAATCGTTTCCCCATTCTCCCTCCAAGCGAATTCGGGCGCATTTATTTTTAAAATTCTACCTTGCTTATGCCCACAGACCAATAGTGTATACCTCTGGAAATAATGGTTTTTTATCCCCTCATCTTACTACACATTCGGGCTATACGCATGTACTAACTACACTAATGGTTTTGGGGATTAGAGAGGTTATATTTATAAGAATTGTACCCAAATTTGCATGGAGGGAGAGTGGAAAACCATTGGGCCCCGGCCTCGATTCGAACCTCGATCTCCCCGTCATCGTCAGTATAGTCTATTGCGAGAGTAGCGCCTTTGACCATGTGGCCACCGAGTTGGGTTAAAAATAATAATAATTATTATTATTAGCACCGCGTCTTACTACCCGTTCGGGTTATACGCACTTACGCTAATGTGTAATGGTAGGGTGATTGTGAGATGAAATGGAGGACCTACAGTTTAACGTGGGATCCGAACCACGGTTGAGGTCTGGCATTCCACACATTCACAAGTTGTGAATAATACACGTCTTGTCAGAGGTGAAGGAAGGGTTTGGTAATCAGATAAGTCTGTGCCGAGACCGAGGATTGAACCCTGGACCCCCATCACAGAAGTCTGACACCTAACCCCTAGACCATGGAAATAATTGAATTCAATGAAAGTACAAAAGAAAACTTAGTGTTGCCACACCAACAGCAAAAATATCACGTAAATCTGTAAAGTTTCCGAGTATATTTAATTAAGGAATCCCGGACACCTTTTTCTATATAGCCCTATAGACTATATAGACTAGTCTACATAGACTATATAGACTATATAGCCCTGGGATCCAGTAGTGAAGAAAGGGGGGAAGGACCAGAGGTCACCTCTCCCTACCCCTTATCCCCCCCTCTCTTCCCTGTGAATCACGGAGACGCAAGTTTACAGAGGAAACACGAGTGTAACTTCCTGAACACGCGAGCTGGGGAGCGCTAATAATTGTCCCAGGCATGAGCTTTGAGGACAGGTTTTAGACAGACATCTTGAAAACACGGGGAATTCTTTCTCTTTATATAAAACAAGGATTCTTTTAATGCTAGAAAAAACTTTTCTTTTCTTTACGAAACAGGGAATTTATTGTCTGGAAAAACAAGAATATTTTCCGTGTCTGGAAAACCCAAGGATCTTTTTATGTTTGGAAAAAAACAAGGATTTTTGTGTGTGTGTATGGAAAAAACGGAACTTTTTGTATCTTGAATAATTACAAGAAACTAAAAACCCTAATAAAATACTGTAGAAATGTGTGATTTTAGGGGTAGTTGTTTGACAGCTTTAAATATACAAGACCTTGGACTGTCCGAAAATAAGCCACCTTTTCTCCCAAAACGTTTTTAAAAGTATAGGTTGGCCTATAATCAGACACCTTAGCTCAGTTGGTAGCGTGTCTGTTTACTGAGTTAAAGAGTCCCGGGTTTAATTCCTGGCATGGTCGAAAATTTGTCATTGATGAAATGTGGGCTTACCTTTCCACAGTGATGATGACTTAACGGCCGGGGTACTGGGTGTTGTGCCTGTCCTAGTCTTAAGTTGACTAAATAACTGGCGCAGGCCACAGGCTGGAAACAGTAATGGATGTAAAGTAAAAGTTTCTCTAGCAGATAAGGCCCGAATTTCAGTTACTTTTTTTTTGTATACAACCCATGATTTTATAAATGTAAATTTAATAGTTTATTTTGGATTTTTTAATTCTTATTTTCATGTTTTAAATAGTTATTTTAGATGTTTATTTTGAAGATAATCAATGTTTTGTAAATTAATGACTACTAAACACATTTTCTCACCTCGATAGAAAATGTAAGCTTCAAATTAAATTTGTACACTCTTTATTTGGTGAGCTAAGGGCTACGGGTTCGATTTCTGGCATGGCCGCAAACCTTATCATTGTGATTGATGAAACGTGGGTTTTCCCTTTCCCAGTGATGAGTTAACGGCCGAGGTACTGGGTGTTGTCTGTTTTAGATCTAAGTCAAAGTCGTGTGTTGATGAAATCATTCGGTTCAGAAAGTGCACGTTAAATACCTCGAATAAATGAAAATAGGGTACTTGGTGAGTCAATGCAACTAAGCTGAGGGGGGTGGAATTGAGATCAATAAAATCATTTTACCTATTTTATAAAATATAACAATATTAAAAATAACTCTTTTTAAATTAAAAGCCTTCCGATCCAGACATCATTGTTGCCAAATAACTTGATATTCCCCTTCCCCCTAGCTTGAACGTATTCTTGTATCTAAAGCCGCGGTTAATCGTCCTTGAAATGGGCCCAGAAGTTGCCCTCATCGTGTCCGTATCACGTGTGGGCACACGAGTGCTAACTGTGTCCACCTTGCAGCCTCAACATTAGCAACCCACGAATATGACGTCACTAGGCCGGGGGGAAGGTGGGCCTACCTGCGACAGGAGTCGATTAAATGGAGTAAGTACATCGTCTGTCGCGGTTTTATACCTCTGCAGGCGTCGAATGATTAGAGTAATTATCATTGGTGTGTACAACCTGAACAGGTAGTAAGACGTGGTGATAAATAATAATAAATACACATAAAGTATGCAAGTGAGAGGAGAAGAATGGGAGAAGGATAGGGGAAGATGAACGTATTTTACTAAAATGACCCGGCCACAGGCGGGAAACAGGTGGTGGGGATGAAGAGGGTATACTTTTCAAGATATATACCCACATTTGCGTGGAAAAAGGGTTTGATAACGTTTATCAAAAAACACACTGTCCCTGACCGGGATTCGAATTGTTGCGACCCCGTCACGAGACTGACGCCTTGATCCAGATGCCCTTCATTGGGCTGCTTTTTTTCTATCTTTTTTTAAAGACATTTCGGTCTTCTAACTCCGTATGTATGTTCCGCGATAACTTTCAAATGCGAAAACTTTTTTTTTTCAAAATTTGGCAGGGACACTCTTTGAGTTTAGGCCGAACATGTTTTTAAAAAATCCTGTTTTCCGTTTCAATATGGCGGCCGCTTAGAAAGTTTTTTCTTTTAATATCTCATCTCACGGGATTTAAATTTATAATTCTAAACTCTATGGAGTACTTAGACCAGGGGTTTCCAACTGGCGGTCCGTTGGCCGAATGTGGCCCGCCATGCCTTGTTTTGAGGCCTGCGAAGTTTTTGTCGTAAAAATGATGTTTTTAGCCAAGTAATGGAAAAATTTAACTTTCGCCGGAGTAATCCATGAAAGCTCCAACTGATGCTCGGCCCGCTACTTGATTTATGGGTAGTGTTGCCAATTTAGCACTTTTACGGGTCTGAAACGACTAATTTTCATTTTTAGCGCCTAATCTGGCGACTGGCGATTTTCTTGAGTTTTCTGTCAAGTTCTTGTTCATATTTTTAAATTTTAATGCTATAGAATTTTGATTTCTGAGCTACCGTACTGCAAGAACGTAAAATGCATTGCTTCGGTCTACAGAAGAGCTCTAAACTATCTGACATTCACAAATCACAATGACATCGTTCCGGATCCGGGGATCACCTCAATCCACTGATGTATCCGGTTCAGATTAATGTGTGCATTTTTAGTTTGGCGACAAATCTGACGACTTTTATTTTTTCGTTTAGTGAGAATCTAGCGACTTATGATACTAATCTAGCTACAGCACTTATATGGTCGTTGACAACACTTCTTGTGGATTCATTTGTGGCCCTCGGACACTTTTAAGTTGATCCAAAGCGTATTTTCTTTTTTTTAAATTGAGACATATTGTAAAACTATCGTCTTAAATCGCGTGGATCATGGCTATTCTCTATAAATATAATGTACTATTGAATATAGTGTTACCCGCTTCGGTGGCCGCGTGCTCTAACGCGCTACTCTCGTGTTGGACTAGACTGCCGATAACGGGGAGATCGAGGTTCGAATCTCGGTTGGGTGTAATGAGTTTTTCCATAATGGTTTTCTACCCTCTATCCACGCAAATGGGGGAACATTTCCTTTATATATAACCTTCACAATCCCTAAAACCATTATCTCAACTGTTATATTAGCCTATAACCTGAACGGGTAGTAAGACGCGCTGCTAAAATATATATTATATAGACCTATTGTTAATTTATTTGATCTCCAAATAAATATATTAACTTGAAATTCAAAGAGGAATGTTAAAACTGCAGAAACGATAAGAACATGGAGGGAGCGAGGTATACTGTTCACATAACTACTATATAATACCTAATAGATCTTTTTACTTAGAGATAGGTAGTCAATATTTTTTCAAAAGTGACAAAAACCGCCGTTCCAGTTTGTCCTGACCAATACAATTTAACATATCGGAAACAATCGATATAATTTTATCGAGATAAGATGCCATTCCTTTTCAAGGCGGTCACAGTAAATATCCGAGATAAAGATAAGTCACCAAGTGATGGTGACACATCTGTCCACTCGTGTTGCTTGTAATGGCCACTTTGTTATCGGGGAATATGCCTATCTCTAACATCGGCCGACTAGTGCCTACCAGCCACGTCAGTAACATGAACACGTCATTGTGTTTTCATCCACACCACAACACAAACATCAGGAGACCATGAGTAATAAACACTTTCTTTAACACCGCGTCTTACTACCCGTTCGGGTTATACGTTTATGTACGTATTACGCTCATAGTTTTAGGGCTGATTAAGGTTACATTTTACAGGCGTGTACCCGCATTTGCTTTTGGAAAAAACCCACCCTCAGTACGCCTTACCGAGATTCGAACCTTTATCTCGTGTCATCCGCAGTCTAGTTTACTGCTAGAGGAGCGCCGACCACGCGGTCACTGAAGCAAGTTAATGCAAACTGTCCCAATTTAATAATACTCAGTTTACCCCTAAAGGTAGCAAGCTTACTTTTAATCTTTCCACTATGACATAGCTTGAAAGGACCCACTTGAGTAGCCGGATGGTCTAAGGCAGGGATGGATAAACTACGGCCCGAGGGCTTAATCCGGACTGCGGGATAAACAATTGAAAGGTGTTGCGTTGTGAAACAGGCTTGATTTAAACACAAGACAGTTTTTTTATAAAATCATTTCCAAACTTGGTAAACTATGCTTAAAATATATATGCCAATGTTTGTATCCTCACATCCATTCGAACAAGTGTTTTCGACCATGAAACGTCAAAGACTTGATCTTATAAAGCGACTTACTGATGAGCTTCTGTCCTCTCTCTTGAAATTCACCTCCACATTTTCCTTCATCCAACACTCAATCATACAAATCTTCTGAACGAACTTAAATTCACCAATCCAAGGTATTTATTATTGTTATACATTATCCCTGTATTTAAACTTATTCATGTCATTCTATTAAATATGTGTTTATCCTCTCTTTTTAAAAATTAATTTTAAAGAAAAAGTCTTTGGTCCATCAACTTTTTTCCCCCCATTTTGTCCTTCTGTAAGTAAGTTTGCACATCCCTGGTCTAAGGCGTCACTATCGTGTAAGACTGGGCTGTTGCTGATGGATAGATCAGGGTTCGAATCCCGTTTGAGTGTAACTTAGGGTGTTTTTTTCCTTAATGGCTTTCCACTTTCACTCCAAGTAAATGTGGATACACCTCATCTAAATTAACCATCATCCATAACACTTTAGCGTAATATCACTACATAGTAACGTACACCTTTTGATAAAATCGTTTATCTTATTAAATAAGATTGAAAAGGGTGTTTTAAGGTGGGGTTTTAAAGATTGCAAGTTAAAGTGAGTGATTTTGCGTCTTTTATGGAAAACTATTTTACTGACCAACAGAGTTTAATTTTATTAATATGATGGTATCAACAGTTGTTGAATATCTGTCAAGAGCACAGCGGCATTAGATGATAAACTTCTTAAATGAGAGAAAAGTTGTCGTTAAATTCCAGGATACCCTCGACATATATTCCCAAAAAAACTTAGTCGTAAACTATCAGAAGGTTTCTGACCCGAAATGTTTAGTTTAAAGTTAAAAAAAAAATCAACGACGCTGTGTACCAAAATTTGTACTTCTTAGAAGATTAAAGAAAAACATTAGAATCCTAGATCTAGCCTTCCTTTATCAAATATTCAAGTTTATGTAAGTTATCACATTTTTTACAACACTTTAAACTTTTTAACTGGTTAGAACTTTCGTTTACATTTTGTTGAAAATATTGGGAAAAAAACCTCTTCCTAAATAATCTGGGATCTCTAAACGTCTGCTACACATTTCAATGTTTTACCATTTAACATCCTTAAGGTGGGATGTAGGGGACTCGAGGAAAATACAGTGTTTTGGGTTTTGACAAAATAAATCAAATATTGCTTCAGTACAAACAAAGAGTTTAATTTTCTTCACGTGGTGACCTCTATAAAGGTTTTTTTATATTTGTCAAGGGTGTCCTGGAGTTTAATGGCAACTTTTTCTCTAACTTTAAAAAGTTTGTTAGAGTATGCCACCATGCTTTTGACAGATATTCAGGAACTGTTGATATTAACTTGTGAAAAAAATTAAACTATATTTGTACTTGAACGACATTTTATCTAGTTTGTCCAAAAAAAGTTTTTACGTAAAAACTGCAAAAACACTAGGCTTTTCCCCAGTTCGCTTTCATTCCACCTTAACTCTCGATCTCTCCCATCCGGTGTTAATTGTACGAGATCTGCTTGTCGGTAAGGTAGTACTCCACAAAGGTGACTCGCTTGGTGAATAGTGATAACAATACACTACAGTTCAGTACATGTGAGTGGGGGGCGGGATAACTAACCAATTCCTCTCGACGACCTTGTCCCCCACTCCCCCCTTCTCTCACTAATTGGTGACGCAACACAACCGCTCCGGTCCGCCTCGGAACATCAGCATAGAAAGGGGATCTTACCAAATTCAAGCTTTTTGTTGTTGTCAATGTTATTTTACAGCTATTGAAAATATTTATCGAAAGTAACAGTTGCATCTCACATGACTTGGTCTAGCTGTACTATGAGTCAACGCGAGTTAGGTTGGATAGTTTACAGTCCGTTCGAACCCCGTGGATAACACCTAATACAGCTTCAAACCAGACGTCGCATCGTAGTGTAGTTTTTCTGTATCGATATTAAACATAAACAGTGAATCTTAAACTCGAATCTTGGGGGAAAATATGAAATATAGATATATATTGGAATAATAGAAATAGTAACTAAGTGTCAACATTTTTTCTCATAATACATTCATTGTAACATTTATAAATTCAGATAAGTGTACAGTTACTGGTGTGGGGTCTGGTTGAGTCTCCCTAAAATGTTGGCTTTGAACCACCACTAAGCTCTAAAATACATTTCTGTTTAAAAAATAAAATGAAAATTAATCTTGAAGTAGATTTTCTTTAGATCTCGAATATCCTTAGGACTTTAGGTTTTATATCTATAATAATTGCGGGTAGTGAGGCGTGG
>CABFWO010000553.1:8439-23922 GCA_902155825.1 Timema genevievae
GGGGGGGGGGGGCAGGAGGTTACGTGTTTAATCTTGGGGCCTTCAATTATTTACTGCCCCGGGGCCTCGATGCGTCGTGCAATATAAATAAATAAATATATATATTTGGACACCGTATCCGATTTAGATATGAATTAATAACGATTTATTAGTTATAAAAGTTACTAAAACAATTTAATGCATTCATACGTCCAATCATGTGATATTCCGCTCTCACTTGTCACTGATATTATCAAATACTACGAAATGCCCTTTCTGAACCAACTGATTATATCATCACACGACTTATAAACTATCTTGAACAGACACAACACCCAGCACCCCGGCCGTTAAAGATGAAAGGGGAAACCATTTACACATCACCATTTATATATTTTTCGGCCATGCCAGGAATCTAACCCGGGACTTGTAGCTCAGCAGGCAGTCACGCTACCGACTGAGCTAGTGTCTCAGACTAACATACCATAGTAAATTATTATCAACGTTGACTGAGGAAAAAACCTGTATTTTCTAACAGTTCTTATCAGAATTACTTGCCTCGGTGGCGTAGTTAGCTAACATGCTAGTTTCGTGTTGAGCTAGAGTGCGAAGGACGGGGAGATCAAGGTTCGAATCTCGGTCGGGTGAACTTTTTTCCTAAATGGTTTTACACTCCCCTCCACGCAAATGCGGGCTCACTTCTTATAAATCACACCTTATCATTTCTTAACCCATTAGCGTAATTAGTACATAAGCGTATAGCCCGAACAAGTAGTAAGACGCGGTGCTAAATTAATTAATTTTACTATAATCATAATATACCTAATCGACATATTCAGGTCCACACTGGTGGGTTAAGGATGAGGATGAATTTGAATGAAGAGGAGGGATAGGAAACAATTTCGGGAAAAAAAATCAGACCAGACGAGGTTTACCTCTTAGCCCACGCGCCCACCGTTATGGGTCCCATTGTGTGCCCACCTCCGTACGGAAACCCTTCGAGTTTGGTTGACTAGCGCTGGTTTTTACATCCTCTCTCGAGGCTGATTCGGGGCTGGGTCTCATTAATAATATATTTTTAATATTTTATTTAAGAACCTAATCAAAATATAAAAATAAAACTATTGAACCTTGGCTGAACATAATCACTAGAGCATTATTGACCAATAATGTGTGACCAAGGTCTTAGCTGTGTTCAAGGTTGCACAGACTCGGGGATATAGAGCTAACGAAAGGTTTAAATCAATAATAATTTTGATCTGCTTCGGTGGCCTCATGGTCTAAGGCGCTACTATCTCATTAGACTAGACTGCTGATTACGGTGAGATCGAGGCTCGAATTTCAGTTGGATGTACTAAGGGTGGTTTTCCCACACACACAGTGAAATATCAATAATATTAATAGTAATAATAATGTTAATATTAACATATTAATAGGCTAATACTAATATTTCAATGAAGCAAGTTAATTCTAAATAACGAAATTGTGTACTGCTATCCCAATTTAAAAATAACATTATTTATATTTGATTATAAATGGTAATTTTACCACTTTTAAACTGTTGATACTTCAAAAATCATTTTTCTTTTAACATATTATAAATATTTCATTTTGAACACCTCATATGAATGTCTAATTTTATTAAATTTTAGCCCCATACATAAAACTACTTTATCTTAAGATCGTGCATCACATGCCAATCAACTCTGTGATACAGTCGGCTAGAAATAGTAAATTTACACCAACACTATTGCAAATGGATCATTTCTGATTAAACTTTAATGGAGATAAATAGTTAATAAAAGTTTCTAATACAGAACATTGTTGAATTATTAAGTTATATTTGTATAAAAAAAGATGCATTGAAAAGGCCGTTTTTGACCATTTTAGAATGGCTTCACAGCTAAGCACTGTGCACAAATCTTCATTCTATCATAATAGGGACATACTGTAGTTACAAACAAGAAACTTTGTCGCTTTGTCCCCTATCGTCAGCTTGGAGAATTTTGAGTAATCATTCAAATACAAATGCACTGCACACATTTCTGGCATATAGTAGGTGTTTTATTTTCTCTTTTACTCCCAAATCTCGCGCGAGCCGGGAACTGAGTTGGGCCTGCTATGATGAACTCTCTTAACAATGGTAGGCGAAAAGCATAACATAGCAAGTTTGACCCCTTATAACACGTTTGTAATCATTGAATCACTATTTATAGTTTATAATTATACACTTGCTAAAATTGTTATTGTCGGATGACCTTAACCGGGTCATAACTGTGATGCAAGTGAGTAAATTCCCAGAGCGAGGGTTGTTTGAGATCCACGAGTGTGGGAATTACGTTTGCCAAAGAGCTTTGTAAGCTCTCTCTGGACCTAGAGAGGCGTGCACGATAGACTGAGAGACATATCTTCCTCTCACTCTCTCTTGTAGTGATCTCACTGGCGGGGATTGACAAGTCGTCTAATGGGGTCGACACGACCCTCCCGACGAAACAGTCAACTGGAGGGGACTTCTACAGTACAGTAACCGCCAAAACTATCATATCGTATAGCACGTTCTAATATCAGCGAGTCGTGACACGAACTATCCGACCTAAAACTGGGCCCTCACAGCGTGTATTTGACTGAATTTCTTGACCAGTCGCAGTCGTGGACCAGTTCATTGCAGTGGATATCACCGCTGAGGGAACTGCATAGTTACAATGGGAACAACGTTGTCATCCTCTCGATTTGTGTGGTCAACCTCCCCTCAAATATAAAACAAGTTTTAAAACGCTGGATAGTCGAGGTTGCCAGTAGCTCCTTCTTAGGGTTCGGCCAGACTGACGAGCGAGCGCGCAAGCGACTGAGTGGCCAGACTGGCGAGCAAGCGAGCGCGTAATTAGCAGATAGCTCTCGATAGTTGTTGACGAGGAGGCTCTGAATCTTGACTCATTGAACTGAGGGTGGTTTTTGACAAGTGATTTATTGTTGTGGTTTTCTCATCCTCTCTCCACGCTAATGGTGATTCTTATTTGTAAAGGCCTACTTTGATAATATTGAAATATTTTAACATATCAGTTTTATATATATATATATATATATATATATATATATACACACACACACACACACACATATATGTATGGTTTATGATCTTACCAATTAAATTAGGCCGTTAATAGCAAGTGTGTTACACCTATCGATAGTAATAAACATGTCAAAATGAGAAGTTTTCCTTCCTGGCACTCATTGAACCAACATACAATAATACTGCCTAGCGCCTGTAAACTAGACTGTACCGGCTCGAGCGCGCGCTATCCAGTCTGGCCACCTCTCATTACAACCAATGTGTTCTATTTTATATTTTAGTCGCTCGCTCGCTCGGTCTGGCCGCCCCCTTACCCCCAGCACACCACCTTCAGACATAACTGAGAGCGAGGAGATTTGGCAACAGTTAACATAGAGGGAGAGCGAAGATAAAATATTTTGTTCATAATCCCAGCAGCTACCTCAGCGGTGATCTCGGGTGTACGACCTAGGCTGTTCCCGCCGTGTCCCATTTTCTCAGTCAAGTGATAGATCTCATCATGACAATGTGTTTGATATTCTTTATTTTCTGCGCTACTTTTTTTCAGACCGAAACCAGTAATTTTCGTTTCGTTCGCAAGATGTTAGCAGGCCTGGTCTCTAACGTCCCGGTCTTTATAACTTGGTATCTGAACGTTCCAAAGACCCCTAGTATCTATAATGTCCGCCGCATTTCATTAATTGGTCCCGAGAGTGATTATCATATATCTGTATAATCTGAACTGGTGGTAAGACCAAATACTTTCACGCCCGCCTCGGTGGCCACATGGTCAAACGTGCTACTCTCGTGTAGGACTAGACTGCCGAAGATGGGTAGATCGGGTTTCGAGCCCGGTCGGGTGCACTGAGGGTGAGTTTTTCCCTAAATTGCTTTCCACTCTCCCTCCGCGTGAATGTGGGTGCACTTCCTCTAAATTAAACCTTCCTAACCCCTAACATATTGGTGTAATTAGTACATAGGTGTATAACCTGAACGGGTGGTCAGACGTGGTGCTTAAAAAAACTTTCGTGTTCATATGTCAAGCCATGTGAGCTGCAGCTTTCACATATATGGAATTTTCCAAAGTTTGTTTTCAACTGTCGGAGAAAAATCCAAAGTTACCGTGAACGGACAATACCCGGTCTATACGAAGAAAGACAGGAGACCACTGAACTCCTAGAGATAGTCGTGTTGACCGGAACTAACTCCCGACCGAACGTGTGAATGTTGTCATAATTATCATGCACGCACAGAGACAGCGTTCTTGGAACACGCGTTCTCTCACCTCGTACCACTCCGCTATCGTGGAGAAGTGCTGGTTACATACCAGCTGACGGTGACCCAAGGAAGGTCCGCTCGGATGCACAATTCATGATTTGAATAGGCTACTCTTTGTTATCCTGTAAGGTATTCCCTGATTTTGGTTGTAAGAACAGTCTAGAAAATTGTTGGTGGAACGGAAATCAAATATTGCTCCAGTAGAAATATAAAGTTTAATTTTCTTCACTTGGGTGACCTGGTGGTCTAGGGGTAAGGTGTCAGACTTCTGTGCTGAAGGTCCAGGGTTCAATCCTCGGTCCCGGCACAGATTCATCTGATTGCCAAACCCTTCCTTCACTTCTGACAAGATATGTATTAATCACAACTTGTGAATGTGTGGAATGACAGGCCTCCACCGTGGTTCGGATCCCACGTTAAACTGTAGGTCCTCCATTTCATCTCACAATCACCCTATCATTACACATTGGCGTAAGTGTGTATAAACCGAACGGGTAGTAAGACGCGGTGCTAATAATAATAATAATAATAATAATTTTCTTCTCACTGTGATCTCAACAGTTGTTGAATACCTGTTAAGGGTGTCCTGGAATTTAACTACAACTTTTTCTCTTCATTTAAAAAGTATCTCATCTAATGGCGCTATGCTCATGACAGATATTCAACAACTGTTGATATCACCATGTGAAGAAAATTAAACTCTATGTTTGTACTGGATAAATATTTTATTTAGCTAAAAAAAAACACACATTAATGTTTTGCTAACAAAAAACTTACAAATCATTGACTTTTTCTATCGTCCTTTACACTTCTACCCGTCCAACGTTGAAATTGTTTCAAAGTCGTATCTTCTGTTTTTGATAAAATGGCCACTTAAAATCTCTCAAGGAGATTCATCTAAAATCAATAGTGGGTTGTTGTGAACCTCCCCTCACACTCACTCCTTGGCAGGTTTCCAACTCCACACTTTCGGGCAGTAGTTTCACAATATTATGGTCCACATTTTGTTCGTTTGGACAGAAATCATCCACGGCCATTGCTGAAAATTGCGAATTCAGGCCACGACTTTGGACACGATGAAATGTGTCCCACATTCTACTTCACTTTCAAACACTGAATCATTGGCTTATCAAATATTTTATTTATTATTAATAATTTTTAGATGTAACCCGCTTCGGTGGCCACGTGGTCTAAGGCGCTACTCTCGCAGTAGACTAGACTGCCGATGACTGGGAGATCGAGGTTCGAATCTCGTTCGGTTTTACTGAGGGGTTTTTCTCCTAAATGTTTTTCCACTCTATCACGTAATTACAGGTACACTTACTCTAAATTCATTCCTCCTCGTCCTTAACTCATTAGCATAATTAGTATATCAGTACATATGTATGTAACCCGAACGGGTAGTAAGATGCGGTGCTAAAATGTTTTTAAGATGAAACGTAATAGTTCTGTATGTGAACCCTGTATATTGTGTCTGCAACAGTTTAATAGTTGACGCGCCGGGTGTTACACGGTTTAAGGTGTCAGTTTCGTGATAGGTTGAACTGTCGATGACGAGGTGGTCGAGGTTTGAATCTCGGTCGGGTGCACTGGGGACCCTGACACGGCTGCACTTCCTCGAAACTAAACATCTTTTCACCTTAGGTTAAGATGTTAGTTATGAACTTGGTGTTTAAAATGTCGGCGCCTCATTGGTTGTTCTATCCTTGCTGTTAGCTATCACTCTGACTTCTTGGCGCCAAACGTTCATCTGGATGTCGTTAATATTTGTAAGGGCGCCAGCCACGTGACTGTCGAGTGTGTGCTTCTCAATGGATTAGGTTCATTTTAAAAGGTTATTTACTCTTATCTTAACCTAAAGTCACTTCTCGTGCCGACCTTGTGTGTTGATGTCGTTGATACTCTTTTATCCCCCCCTTTCCTCCCAAGGATGGGGGTGGATCGGGCACTTTTCACGAGAAAGGTTCCAATAGATGGAGTTGTACGAAAATTAACCGATTGTGATGATGCCCGCCTCTTGATTCGTGGATTAAATTGTGGCCCTCGGGCATTTTTACATTGGAAACCCCTGGTAAAAGCTTTTACGGTAGGGCCATAGTATTGTTAGTCAAGGTATTCAAGGGCCGTTCTTTAATTTCACAAGGCTTTTTTCGTGATTTTTCGACCTCCCCCTCCTCTCCTCTATCTCACGTATTTTTAACGATTTGAAGAAAAAAGATTAACCGTTTAATTGTTTTTAAACATAAGGATTGGTGCTAAAGGTAGTGATATGAAATTTTAGAATACTTTAACTACAGTAAGTAAATTAAATATAAGTGAAATTAATTAATTTATCTATTTTCTGACCAAAATAATAATTAGTCTTTCTCACCATAAACATTGATTAAAAAAACTTTATGTAAGATGGATTCTGTCCCCCTCCCCTTCGTAAGAAAATTTACTAAACCGCCCTCCCCTCAAAAAACTCTTACATAATATAAACGGAGTGTACATCTTGGCAAATATGTTGCTCCTCTGTCATCGGGATCGACGGGCAATAAATAAATAAAAACTGCCATTGTAATTAATGTGTGTCATAAATTTATAACAGTTACTGAACAGCGTTTACTTACAGTATATAGGCTACATCGTGGTAATTGTACCGTTCGTTATATGTTGTAGTGGCTGCAGTGCAAATATAAGGACAAAAAAACACTATTGATAGCCCCTGTAAAGGTAGGCAGCACGCCTAGTGTATGTGTTTTGCGTGTGGCGTCTTTCTTCTCAACAGGCGCTAGCCAACAACCGAAAAGCTATTCGATTTGCTGGTTTGAGAAGAAACGAAGCATTATTATATTTTTAAAAAAACTTTTGGTAGCGAAACTAGAAAGAAATGGTAGAAACTTTAATAATAATAACAATTATTATTATTATTACTAGCACCGCGTCTTACTACCTTTTAGGGTTATACGCACTTACGCTAATGTGCAATGGTAGGGTGATTGTGAGATGAAATGAAGGACCTACAATTTAACGTGGGATCCGAACCACGGTGGAGGCCTGGCATTCCACACATTCACAAGTTGTGAAACTTTAATTAAATAACGTTAGACACTTTTTTTTATCGTGTCTTCTATTACCTGTTCACGTTATACGCATGTGATTATGATATTTACTTTAATGGGGTAGGTATGAGAAAGGAAGCATTTTTATAGGTAATCTACCCGCATTTGCGTGGAAGGAGGGTGGGAAACCGTTTGTAAAAACCTTCCCCAGTATACCCGACCTGCATTTGAATCTCGATCTTCCTGTCATCAGGCCAAATGACAGGCCAGTGGAACACACAAGTGACGCCTTAGACCATTCGTCCACTGAAGCGAGTCTTATTTCTTACAAATGGACATTCGAAGCTTCTCCTAGAAAATATATACCAATAGTTTTGTGGTCAACATTGATAACATTTAACATTTTTCACATTTTGATTATTTTGTTAATTTTAAAAGTGACAGCTCTGGATCATATACTTGATGTATAAATATATGAAAGTAGATATAGTAACTTTTATATATGTCAGATAATATGTCCATCTGTAATAAAATTGAGGTATAGCTCTTTTGGTAGCGTGTATATCTTCTGAGTTAAGGGTCGCAGGTTTGATTTCCGGAGGTGGCCGAAAAACTAAATCACTGTTGAAATAGGGCCGTCCCCTTTCTTAGTGATGAATTAACTGCGGGGGAAAATGTGTGTTGTGTCTGTTCTAGAATTAAGTTAGTTTGTATGTCATGTGCTGATGTAACCAGTCGGTACTTAAAGTACACGTTAAGTGCTCAAAATAAAAATAAGTTTGAATTAAGTGAACCGTTTGACAAGTGATTTGTGAAAATAGGTTTGCATAATTTCTCTCTCTAGGCAAATGGGCTATTCACGTTTTCATTGCGTGCTGTGTTAGCGTCTAGACTTTAAGGTGGGGATGTAGGAAACGCGCGTTAAGGTAAGTTTTTTTGCGGTTCTTAATCAAAACTTTTTTGGTCAAAAGAAAAAGAATAGTTTTCTAGTAGAAACAGAGTTTAATTTTCTTCACATGGTGCCATCATTAGTTCTTGAATATCTGTTAAGGATGCCTTGGAATTTAGTAACAACTTTTCATCTTTATTTAAAAAGTTTGTCATCAAATGCTGCTACGATCATAAACAGATAATCAACAACTGTTATCACCATGTTAAGAAAATTAAACTGTGTTTCTGCTAGAGAAATATTATAAATTTCTTTTGACCAAAAACATTTCTTGATATAAAAACTGTAAAAATACCGATCTTTTCTCGCGGTCCCTACACTCCCTACACTGTCGCTTTTGTGATTCACGTCGGGCACCTGCTTGAAAAAGACCTTTCCTCGTGTGGGATTCAATTAACACCCGCTTCGGTGCCCGAATGGTCTAACGCTAATATGTCAGTCTCGCGTTAGACCGGACTGCCGATAGCGGGTAGATCGGAGTTCGAATCCCGGCCGAGTGTAGTGAGGGTGGATTTTCCTAAACGGTCTTCCCCTCTCCATCCGTGCAAATGCGGGTACACTTCTAAATCCAACCTCTTTCTTTACTAACACTTTAGCGTGATTAGTTCATATGGGTGTAACCCAAATGGGCGATTTAAAATAAATTTAAATGAAGTAACGTTATCGCGCACAAACTACATCGGTATCTTGTGCAGTGACGTCACTGCGCCTTTCCCCGTTCGTCGGTTGGCGCATTCCAGGAACACTTGACGAAGATGTCAGCCGCCAGCCAGGGTTTACCCTGGTCACCGGCCAAGTCTCTGATCTTGAATCCTGACACGTGTTTATTACACGGAGGATTGCCCTAGAGCTGTATTAATGTTATCCAGGAATCAAGGAGCTGTCAACACAGACGCGGCCATTAGCACTGTGCACATAAATATACGTGCAAAACAAATAAAGGCAGGGTAGCCGAAACGATCGAGAAGGCATGGCTTCACGAGAGAGTTGAATAAACATTAGAATGGGGAGTCAAATTATTAAAGTTTAGATTTAAAAAAATCTGTCCCTCATCCAATGGATTAAGAGCCCATATTTTGGTTGGAAGAACATTTTAGAAAATTCAGAGACATATTTCTTTACACTCAACATTTATAACATTTCACTATATTATTAGTGGTATTTTAAAGGTATTGTTAATATATTGAAAGTGACAGCTGTGGATAACATGACTTGATGTATGAATTTATTGAAATTGTTTTAGTAACTACCATTTATATATATTACTGTTCTTCATACTAAAATCAGATATAGGTAATACGGCTCGAACCAGACGTTGCATTGTGATGCACTTTTCAGGAGATTACTTAAAAAAAACAGTGGGATTGAGATAGGTGAAACTATTTTACCATATTTAAAACCATACAGCCAAAATAAAAAAAAAATTACCAATGTCGCTGTTCTCAAGCGAAGAATGCGGGAAACGGCGCCTCAATGAGGTTTCTGATTCAAGCGCGATCTTGTATCTTAAGGTGGACGTGTGAGGAACACGAGTTCAGGGCAGTTTTTTATGTAAAACTTTTTTTGTCAAAATAAATTACATATTGCTTCAGTACAAACATAGAGTTTAATTTTCTTCATATGGTGATATCAACCGTTGCCGAATATCTGTCAAGGGTGTCCTGGAATTTAATGACAACTTTTTCTCGACATTTAAAATGTGTGTCACCAAATGCCGATATGCTCATGACAGATATTCAACTAGTGTTTATATCAGTCACCATGTGAAGAAAATTATAACTTTTTGTTTCGACTGGAGAAATATTTGATTTATTTAGGCCAAAAAAGTTTTGTTATAGAAACGGCAAAAAAAAAAAAATACTGCCCTTTTCTCGCGTCCCCTACAAGGGGCAAGCCCTTAGAGGTAAAGGGGGGGGGGACATTGTAGTCTTACCGGAGCACACAACCAATCAAGTAAAATTTGTCAAAGTGTTAATTATATTCAGTTCATATTGCAGGACTATTTTAAAGCATAAACAAATACATACAAATTAAACATAGGCCAAGGTTCTATATATTTATCTTACAGCAGTCAACATCCTCTATCAGAAGAGACACCTGAAGAACATATGGCTTAGCGTATAACTATATAAACATAGGTCTAAAGAAATTTTGAACTGTAGGAAAATCCAAACACGCACCTGTAAAACACTGGAAATTTGTGAAATAGGAATATTTGACCCTCCTGACAAGTCCTTCGCTAAATCAAGTTATGGCCTATAATCGCCACTTTAAGTAGGGTCTAATACGTTTTAAATGTTTTGCTTTTGAAAACCAAATTACTTCTAACAGAAAAAAAAATTTAAAACAGAATTTCTTGTTTCTTATATTTTCAATCTAAAGTTTAGTTTGCCACGCACTGGGAAAACAAAGAGAAAGAAAAAATAAAAAATAAATCAGGAATATTCGTGATTTATTATTTTTGAACATTAAACTGCAATCTTTAAATAGTTGACCTTTGCATGGAAGAAAAAGTGAATTTAAGAAATAATCACGTTGGATCGCTAATATTCCACCCGCACCGTTTCTTTCTTCTTGAAACATTAAGTTGCGTGACAGCTGCACAAATACTTGTCAAAGTCAAGGTCTAAACACCAATGGCATGACCTCACAATAGTCAAGTTTATGAAAAGTTAAATGTAATTCTTATGTACTACTCTTTAAATAAAGTTTATGGAAAAATGAGAATCTCATTTGAAAAGGTAGTAAGAAGATATTGGCAGCACTTCAAATGTAATAAAATAAAAATTAACTATAATAATTAGTTAGGTTTAAAAATGTCGTAAAATGATCAATGTGGGATTGACCCCAACAGTCCCTTGTTAATCGATCTTGTGGATGAGGATGAGGTCCTAACCAAAGGAACTGAGACACCGCTCAAGAACGGAAAAGAGATCTTTCCTCTCACGTTAATTTTGAACAATACTCTGATTTTGGTAGGAATATGGAAGGCCTTATTTCGTACATTAATCCTGCTGTATAGTAGTATTTCTGTAGGAGAAAGAGCCTTCCAATATAGGTATCCTTTCACATTACCGTTCCGTAAGGTCTTTTATCCTAACAAAATACTGCTATACAGTAGGATTCTTGTACGAAATAAGGCCTTCCAGAACGGGCTTCTCACCAAAATCGGGGTATACCTCGGTAAGTCTGGTCGAGATCTGAAGACAGATCTATCGGACAGAGTCAGATTCATAGATTGTACGCCTCGAGTGTGGCGCTGTACTAAATACAGGACGACACTTACCTAGATCAGAATGGAATGGATCAGTTTTGTATTCGAAACTGGCCCATTCCGTTTGAGCTGTGTTTGGTATAGTACCACATTTGAGGCGTACTAATTCTGACTATAAAACTGTTCCTCAGTAAGTGTCGTCTTGTATTTGGTATAGAACCACATTTGAGACTAAGTCTGACTATGAAACTGGCCCTAAATCTATTCTTTGATCGTGCTAACCGCAGAACATAAAACCTATACCTTTCCTCGAGACCCGAAACTTTCTGTTGAGGAGGGACTGGCACGTTGGTCCCTAACCTAGTCAATAAACTGGCTCTGATGTTACCATGGCAACCAGGAGACGCCAGCAGCCCTCTCCTCCGTCAACAATCAGTGCAGGGGGGAAGAGGGGAACGAAACTTGATGCAGTGACAACGTTCAGAAATAACTCAAGGCTGTCCCGCAGTAAGATAAACCTTTTATAACAGTTCCCAATTCTACCAAATCACAATATCCTCGTAACCTGTGTACTCCCAATTATTATGGCGACTATTAGCTAAACGTTTGAGTAATTTGGTAGTTTAGTCCACTTTTCATATAAAGAGCCTTTTAAAAATACACTATTTCGTAGTCAACATTGATAACATTTAACAATAATTGTATTATTGTTATTTTATATGCATTGATTATATCCATCAAAATTGACAAAATTGACACATGACCTGATGAATGAATACATGAAAGTAGATCTGGGTTCCGACGCCTTAGCTCAGTTGATAGCGTGTCTTTCCACTAAGTTAAGGGTCTCTGGTTTGCTTCCTGACATGGCGGAAAATTTTTACATTAGTGAAACCAGGGTTTCACAGTGATAAATTAACGGTCTGGAAGCTGGGTGCTGTGTCGGTTCTATATTTAAGTTAGTTTATATGCCATGTGCTGATATATAATCATTTGGTTCAGAAAGTGCACGTTAAATACCTCAAATAGAAAATAATACTATTCTAGCTGTTGGATAAGATCCTTCCTTAGAAAATTTGACTGTATCCATCACGTGTGCTAAAACGCGGCGCGTTCTTCGTTTGTTTACACGTGTATAGCCGCGAGCGCTTGGTAGTTATTTATTTATTCCTCTTGCGGCATAACAAAGCGAAACTTCTCTCTCTCTCTGTGACAAACTAGTGAGAGTTATAATTCAATTACAATTACTCTCCTCAAGACATGTTCACCGTGACTAGATAATTATATATTTCGCCGGCTTTTAAATAAAAAAAACATTTCGAGGAATCTTTAGGAAGAGCATTTTAAATATTCTATAATGCTAAGTGCAAATACAAAGTGTGTATATATAAGTATGTGTGTGTGTGTGTGTGTGTGTGTGTATCTTGGAATAGCAAGGCTCCCGGTCTCAAAATTAACATTATTGAGTCGTCAGGTTTAGACTTTGTCCGGTACTACCGGTTAAATACTCTTTCCTGAAAAGGTAACGCTCAAATAAAATTGTTTCTTGAAGTTTAAAAATAAAATTTGGATTGAACCCACTTGTTTTGGATTTTAAACTCTAGATTTTCATATATTTTATTTGTACCACTATGCTGCCGGTGTTTTGTTTGTTTTTGTATAAAATAAGTGACTAGAAAACAAACTGTTTAAAGATTTATTTTATAATCATACCAACAAATAAATATAGGGGAGGCGGGTGTGTCAATTTGATGATCTCTTAAGGGAGGTGCCGTCAACTCTAAAAGGTTGGGAACCACTGGTATAACGGGCCTCGTGATTTCTGTTGACGGCCTTTGGTAGACACCCTATATTTACAGACCGGTCACCGGTGTCCCAGTGTATAAAATTACCTAAAACCTCACAAGCTATAATAATTCGTCGTCATTCGCGCGGGAGAACTTCGCAAGGACGTGGGCTTTTATCTCCGTCCCGAGCGCACCTGCGAGTATGATCGCTGCCCGCCTTGACCCCTCTGGGAGGTCATCTCGGTGGACCTGGGAGCTTATAAACCACTCGTATCTTTAGTAAATCTCTCCCCCCCTGCCCCACCGGGATTAGAACACTAAGCCTCTAGCGACTTCATGGGAGCCTGGCTAGAGCTCTCGACAACGACACACAACTCTGTACTACAGCATTATTTTATTACGAATAACCATCTGGAAGGCCTTTTCTTCTACCAAAATCCTGTTGTACAGTAGGGTTCTGGTAGGAAAAAAGGTCTTTCAGAAAGCTAATTCTAAGAAACTCGACCAGTATATAAGATATGTGGCTGTTTTATATTCATATAGTTCCCAAGCGTTGTTGTCCTTAGACGTTCTAATATCAGTGCGCTTGTAATCCTTACCTAAGGTTATTTAAAATGAGGCAACAAGACTAGGAAGGTGAATAGGAGCCGCAGCAGCATCCGCCATGAGAAACAACGGGAAAAAATACACTATATATATAACCCACCCACTGCTATTGGCTACGCTCTAACCCCGGTCTCTTTGGTCAGAATCCTGCACGTGACCGGTTTTGTTCGGGTCCATGCTCCACTCACATCTTGTCGTACTATCAGGGTAACAGGAACGGGCTGTAAAACGCGGTGACGAAACAAATATACCTCTTCAGACAGTCGGGAGGACGGGGCAATTTATTATTAAAGAGTTTACCAGTTTTCTGCGTCACCAATGATTGTGTTTGATCAATATCAGGAGAGTAGCATCTCTGAGCGAACAATCGATCCTGCCTGACAGCTAGTAGATTTTTTATTGCAAACATTGGTTAAAAGTCACTAATGTGGAAATAATTATTATTTTCTTACTAATACAATATCAATCAAAAGTGTTATCAAACGATACTTCCCTAAGCATGACTGTATAATTGGTGTTTCCTTAACTCATTGAAAGAATAAAACTGTAATAGTTTTTGTTTCGTGGTTGTAGCAACAAGGGATATTATAGTGCATGAAATAATATATTAAAAAATACTATATTCACACTTACAGTATCTTCCTATAAGTGGCCGCCATAAATTATTTAAAATAAATAATTATAAACTTAGGGACCGATCCATACAAATATTATTTTAAAAATAAAACTTTTTTATTGTGCAAACAGATGCGCATGAACACAACCGAATACGGATTGTATGTCATAAACCACCCTAATTTTTTGTCTGGTTCGACATCTTTAGAACACATGCTTTTTAGACGCTCTACTTTGAAAACAGTTTTAAGGGAATTACAGACGTCGCTTCCACAAAAATGAAACATCTAAATAGTTATTTTAATGCGTTCATCATATTACAATAAAGGAAAAAACGCAAAAAAAAAAATTATAAATAAATTGTAAGTTTGACCTGACAGTAGCCCAATATTTGTTCTTGCAGATCATATGGTTTGGCGAATGGATACATGAGAGTAGATCTGGTAACTTTTCCTAGCTGTCAGTTACCAACACTCCTACGCCGGATAGACTGTGATAGACTCTAACTTCAAGGATGTAGTTTTCTCTTTGGGCCGTTCTTACATTGAACCGTGACGGCAACTTTATTTACGCATTAATATCTGTATAGGCCATTAGCGGCTTATCTTTTATTTAAACTCTAACATTTATTATAATGTAAATCTTTATAAAATGTAAGTTGGACTGAAGATGCTATGAAAGTTAATAGTCTAGGATTGAGGAATACAAAACTAAATTCAATATAAATAATAGTTGGGGGTGGGGTGTTGGGAAATGGTTCGAAGTGAGTTTTCAAAATGGGACACCAGGCTTCAGGTTATTAAAACTATACAAGCGGCAGTGAATTTTAACTTCATTTATAGGTTTTGCTGAAAGAAAGAATTCGGAAATTAAATCTGAATTGGTGTTGCGATCTTTGCGAAATTATGAATGATTATCGTGCTTAAAAAAATATCACGAAGAAATTAGTTTGTTCCCCCCCC
>CABFWO010000553.1:26074-37631 GCA_902155825.1 Timema genevievae
CGGTGGTCTTGGGGTAAAGTGCCCGCTTCAGGACCCGATGTTCGTGGGTTCAAACCCAACCAGGGTCGATGGATTTTTCTTGAGCGATAAAAAATCTCTAGTACAACTTTTTTCAGAGGGAAATTAGAGCTGTTGGTCCTATGTCGAATGTGGCGTGTAAAAGAACCCTGGAAGGTATGTGAAAATACCTTTTCTGGAAAATTTGTAGGCCTTTTTGCTCTCGCTCTCCCTATTCACCCCCTTTTATTAACTCTACCTTTTTGAAATAATTTAAAATTAAAATGTGTTTTAAGATTTACTTTTGTCTACTCTGAAAGGTTGAAAGCTTACCTTACTTTTTTCCACTATGGTACTATTTATATGATGGGGCCATAGTGGAGCCTGTCAAGGTAAGCGTGCTATCGTTCGGGGTAAATGGGGTGTACATTCATATAATTATTGACTGGAAGATCTAGGTGGGAATAACAAAGTGATATTGACACATTAAACCAAAGGCCTGAGGTTTGATTCCCATACCAAAGTGATGTTCATGATTAATTGCAATAGAGCTATATTAATTTCTTGGATTAGCTTTTCAGAGTAGTTATTGGACCAAGAAGAGGAGCACTGGTTTGTAAAAACTCTTAATCTGTGTGTAGTGTCCTAGCCAGGATGAGTTCCTTGTCTCACTCGTAATAAAGCAGAACGTCGATGATCCGAATCGATTTGTTACAAAGGTGGATCAGATTTTCAAAAATATGGATATTTGACTAAGGGAGAAAAAATATCAATATTCCAATCCTTAAAAAAACTTTTGGAATACTAAAATAATAAAACTTTTAAAACATATTAAATCTGTTAAATAAATGCGGCATTAGATGGCAAACTTTTTTAACTAAGAGAAAAAGTTGTCATTAAATTCCAGGACAACTTTGACACATTTAATAAATGTTGATATTGCCTTGTGAAGAAAACTAAACTCTTTGTACTGGTGCAATATTTGATTTATTTTGACAAAAAAAAGTTTTTATGTAAAGAATTACAAAAACACTGACCTTTTCTCGCCTCTCCTACATCCCCACTCCCCCACTTAATGTATTGGTTGCGGTGATTTGATTGGTTGTCAGTTTGATTATTCATCGTTCTTATGTAGATAGTCCTTTGAGTCGGCAGGATCTATTAATGTATTCGTGCACTAATTCCCAACAAATTGTTTTATCTTATTAAATAATATAGTGACGTTCATTAAAAATGTGGCTTCTAATTTGACACATATATAAATACGGCAAAACAAACCAAAATAAATAAATCTTTTGAGTAAAAACCACTCACAAATTTTCTTGGTTCGGGAGCTAAAAAAAAATTGTTCCACGAGTACATATATTAGCTGTATGGCATTTGGGTGACCTGGAGGTCTAGGGGTAAGGTGTCGGACTTCTGAGCTGGCGTCTGGGGCTCAATCCTCGGTCCCGGCACAGATTTATCTGATTGCTAAACCCTTCCTTCACCTCTGATAAGACTTGTATTAATCACAACTTGTGAATGTGAGGAATGCCAGGCCTCCACCATGGTTCGGATTCCACGTTAAACTGTAGGTCCTCCATTTCATCTCACACTCATCCTACTATTACACATTAGCGTAAGTGTGTATAACCTGAATGGGTGGTGATGATGATGATGATGATAATAATAATAATAATAATAATAATAATAAAAATAAATGGCATTTGTTTTTTAACACAGAATTAAAAGTTCATTGTGGTTTAGTTAAAGGTGTTTTATGCTCTACTTCTGCATATTAGGTTTAAACTGCTCTGACGATCAGTATTCTATTCATTGGATTTTTCTCAATCTGTTATACAATATTAGACTATAAGAAAACACCCATATTTGAACTAAAAAAATTGACCCTTTTGGGATTAAAAAACAACTACTTTGTAACAAACAAAATAAGATCTACCAGATACATTTGCTCTTAGCTCTAAACATAAAAGATAATTTTGTGGTTTAATTAAAAATTCCTCGGGGGATAATGACTTGGAATACTTAATCTATACCAGAAGCTGCTATGGTTTGATAGTGTATCGAGCAGCTCTAAACGCACCTCCCCACCCCCTTAACAAACAGGAGACATCCATGTTTCTGGAACAATCCTGGCTAGACTACTGCCTCTATGTTAAACTGCTTTTTTTTTTATCAGTTTTAATCTACTAATTAGGTGTTTGTCTTCTATATGCTGAGTGAGTATTCGACTGGCCATCAACTCATACATGAGCTGTAATAAGATCAAGGTCAATCAATTGTGATAATCGTTGGTATTCATCTCTCTAGTTAGGTGCTTCTAACTCATTGTACTTGTACAGGGTGTTCTCCGAAGTGAATAAAGACCAAGCCAGCGATTTTCAACCTTTCTCAACTCACGGTCCACTGAACAAGGGGCTAAAATTGTCAAGACACACCATCAGGTTTTTTTTAAAAGAGATTCTATAGTTTAAGAAAACTAGTATTAAAAAATAATGTTGATAACGGACTTCAAAAGATTTAGTTTTATTCCTCAATTTTTTTCTTCCCTTCTTTACAATATTCCTTCAAAATCCCGCAGCACACCTGTAGATACTTCATGGCACACCAATTTAAAAACACTGGTCTTAGCTAATACAAAGGAGCAGATACGCAAATCGAAGGCATCAAGTGAACTAAAAAAATAGCACACTTAGAAAGTGCTCTTAGTACTTTATTTATTTCTGTAATATTTATATATTTATTCACAATGTTGTGTGCAAAATAAGATGTAGGTGATCGAAGTCATGTGTCAAGTTAAATTTACAGCACCAATTTTTAGGTTTTTTTATACGAATTTCCTGACATTCTACCTATACTACTCACTAATACCTGATAAACAATTACCATTTTTGCTAATTTTGTCAAAAGCTACATTACTTGGCATATAAATAAACATATTCATCGAAGGTAAAGGGATAAAATATTTAAATCTACCATGAAAATTTTGTTCTCTGAATCTGTAAACTACATAACCGGATAATTCTTGGCTCTACATTATGTCTATAAAAATAATATCTATTAGCTTTATAAATCGTGAGCTTTTGAAAATTGGATGGAAAACATCACTTTACGAATTTACATATGTCTCCACAAACTAAAGAAAATAATCTTTTGTAGAGCTCAATGAACTCAAGTCAACTTAAAAGGTGTCCCAAGCAAAGAAGCAGAAAAGTTTGTATGGGTTGTTTAGGCAGATGAAGCAGGGAAAGGCATCTATTCTTTCATTGTTTATCAATAGTTCAAAATATATCTTGATAGAGTATATAAATGACAAATGTAGCTAAAAAATGGCGTCTTTCAGAAATGAATTTTGGAAGTTTTTTTAAGAAGGTGGCTAGCGAAAAATAATCTTTTAAAATTAGTTTTAAAGTATTAAACACCATTATAATTTTCAATGTTTAAATGAATATGAAAATACAAAATTATGATTCAAAAGTTTAAATTATTATTACTAGATAAAAAAACATTTTTCCAGATTAAAATCTTTATACCGATACTTACTGTTATTCATACTCTTCTTTCGATGCTAGTACGGTATCGATACTTTTAATGAGTACAGTATCGATATTTTTTGTTTCGATACCAAATCCCGTCATGACATATCTAGTTAAAACTCAACTTCGCCTGTAACTATTTAATTTGGTACCTATGTTAGTTTTTGAACACCCTGTACCAGTATCATAATGTAAAAGCTGTGTTTAATAGTACTGCTTTGTCATTCAGGCATGTATTAAATATACTAAATTAAGGCTTTTGTGTAGCGAGTATCAATTTTTTTTATTTGAACAAACAAGTATACTAACTGATTTAACTTCTCCTGAATGGGTTTAAGTGTGCAGTGTGACTATATGATTATATATATGTATTCTTGCAGAGCCGTACATAGTTAATATGATTTTTATTATCGTTAACTATAACGCAGAAATAATGTAGTTACTAAAGCTCTGCTTATTAACATATGCCATTGTTTTATTGAATATGATTTAGTATAGCTTTATTTTTTAAGATATGTTTTAGATTTCAGTGTTTTGTATCTTTGTTATATTAGTTTGTAATGGATTAAATAGCCGAGCTATTATAGTTATTTACAGTTATAGCCGGCTCTAAATATTATATCCTTTAGATTGAAAAATGACTCCTGTACATAGGAATCAAATTCAGGAAAGCCAAATGTTGCTGGTTCGATCCCCATGTCCAGGTGTAATTTTTCAATTCAATGAAAATGATATTAGTTTGTGTTCGTGACAATTTGAATTTGTATTTATCAATTAATATAAATTAGGTTGAACCTTTTTTTCCAAACCACATAAGGGGAAATCATGGTTGAAATAAGTTAAAATTTGATAAAAATCTACCCTAAATAAAAATGCATTTAAAGGTTTCTTACCAAAATCTCCACAGTTACTCTGTTATATTTTGTTCTAGTTAATTTTTATCCTTGACGGTATTAGGATCATCAGGGAAGTACAAATTTGTGCTAATATCCAGTTGATTGCTGAAAATATGTCAAAATCAAAATGTTAGACAGAAATATAATAAATCCTTTTTTATTGCACAAGTATTCCATATCCACGAGTTTCTTAACACAATTAAATTGTTTTTTTTTTATAAAGACACACTACTTTTATGAAATCGTAACATAATTATTGTCGTAGTATGCAATATTTAAAGTTCAGTGAGGAAAACTTCACAAGGTTTGTAGTCATACTGTCCAAATCTACCATTAAGGTGTCCTGTCTTCAACCCCTGGTGGAGGAATATAAAGTTTGCTTAAATTCCACCAATCACTGACTAAAGCCTCAAATAATCAAACCTTATTTTTAAAAAAATTACGCTATCACTAAACTGAAGTGAGGTTGTGCATGGCGATTATCATGGTCTGGAAGCTTGTCTAACTCTTCACACCCACGTGTATGTGTGTTGCCTTGTCTAACTTTCCGCGCCGCAGTATTGGGATGTTAGATGTACAAGCTTCATTATATTAATAGTGGTATAGTGACTCTTGCTGCTTTCTTAAATTATATAATCACGGTAATAAAAAAAATACCCTATCTTAAAACTCTCCTTGAGCCATAGTGCTCGATCTGATCAGACTTCATTGTTCTCCCTTTACAGTTTTGCCAACTGGCCGGCTCTATAAAGTACCCGGGTATAATATACTCTATATTCTATGGCGTTACCGATTGAGCAGCTGCCACCATTAGCTATGATTGTGCCAACATTTACAGGTAGAGGATGTCATGTAGTCAGCACAACGAAACTCAGGTGGTTAATCTCATTTTTCTAGACCGAGGCTGCAACCTATTTTATTCAAGTAGCTCCTTGTTTTCACGAGACCCACTGCTTCACCAGAAAAATTCTGGAAGCACTAGGGATCAAACCCGAAACCTTTGGATCTGTAGTCAGGAACTCGATAGGTCCTGGGGAGAACACTGGACTTTGTGTTTGATTCCTGCTTCTAGATAATTTGTAATTTAGTAGATAGAATATGATTGGTTTCAATTACAATCTGTAGTAAGAATATATATTTGCTGATAACCAAAGAGACAACAAATGAAATAAACAAAACTTAAATTATTGATATCAAAATTTGAGTAGTAAATATAAATCGGCACAAATTTCGACATTTTGAAGTGTGTATGTGTGTGCACCACACTGATTCCGTTGAGACTTTCTAACATCCCTGCCGCTGCGCTGCCTTGTTTCAACTCTGTGCGTGCACCTTTCGAGCATCTTGTGTCTAATCCTACTGTTGTCTTGCATGCTGTCAACAGCCATCTCCGGGAGCAAAGTAAGAAGAGCCTTGTCGCTGCGTAGGCCAGCATCTTCGGCAGGTATGCTACATTAAGCGCGAGTTGGGAGTGTACGCAAAAACAACACAGTCTTACAACATGTCAGAGCCATCTGTCTATCCACACTGATGAGATAGGGTAGGTAGGAAGGTATAATTTAGAGTAGATGTACTTGCACTTGCACAGAGGGAGTTTTAAGGAAAACGCAGCTGAGTTGCTACCGGCAGTCCACTTTATTGCGAGAGTGACTCCCTAGACCAGGCGTGTCAAACTCGTGACCGTGTCCATGGCTTTGTGCGGCCCGTGGACCTTATGATGAACTATCATATAATGCTATAATATAATATTCCAATATATAATATTCTTTGTTTTATAAACATGGCATAGTGGTTTAATATAGGACTAGTGTGAGCATATATCCGGGTTGAGAATCACTGTAAAGTGTGTGATATTCTGTTGACATGGGGTGGCAGTGATGTGTTTTGAATCCACTCTCAACTTTATCTAGAAGTGTAATTTTTCTTGCATTGTCTTATATATTATTATGTGGTTGTATTTGTTTATTTAAAAACTTAATGACTGATGGATGATAACTCATGTCTATATTCATCCCACCACTGGGTCGCTGCTGGGAAAATTGCTTAGGATGGGTTAGCGATAAGTTTGGCAAGAACGTTACTACGCCACAGATAATATTCGTTTAGTGAGCTTTTAAACAAGTGTATCCTTGCTATTGGTTGGCATGTGACTTACAAACTTCTACCTATTTTATATAAATGTTTAAATAATATAGGTTTTTTTCCCCCGCCAACTTAAGCCATGTTATTATTTATTAATGTCAGTTTGGTTTCATAAAGATGTATTTTCACTCTTGTTCGTTATTCGTTAAATAGGGAATATAGCTTTTAAGAATCAAGGTGCTGAAGATATTATAGTTATTATAACTTATAATATATATAACTATATACATTTTTCTTCTTGAAGTTTTAACAAAGGTTTTTAAATGATTTTATTTGTCTTAGCAGTTAAAAAGTAATTGATCATACATGATGTATTGTGTAACAGGAGTACTCCAAGAACTGGTTTCGCATTCATACTGAATGGTAGTCAGCTTACCTTGGCAGTTTATGCTATGCTGCAACTTTAAAGATAGGGCCATCCTAAAACCAGTTAAAAGTCATTCGATCAAAATGTTATCGCACATTTTTAACAAGTGTATAACCATAAGCTATAAATAGTAATTCATTGATTTCAAATCATTACAGTTCACAATTTATAAGGGGTCAAACTTGCTAGAGGTCATCCATAAACTACATAATGCTTTTTCCTTACCATTTTTTGGAGACCCCCATCGATGTAGCATCAAGTAGACATTTAGCCCGACTCCTTTACCCTCCAACCTGTGTTACACAAACTTTTCAAGTCAAGAGAGAAGTTTTTGTAACACTATAAGAGTAGATTTAATACAACTTAGATTAGGAAGTTATCTATAAGTATGTTTACTAAAGATGTGAATATGAGCGATAGTAAATTATTTTTTCAACATGATAAATTTAAGTATAAGACATGTGCCACATAACACTGTGATGTATCCACCCTCAAACCCCTATGACATTAGAGTTCAGCCCTCATCCCCTCTTGACAATGATATGTGGTTTATAGACTACCCCCTAGCTGGAGGATTGTTGGTTTTTTTTTATTTAGCTGTTCGGGTTATACACTTAAGTACTAATTACGCTAATAGGTTAGGAATTGGGAAGGTTGAATATAGGGGAAGTGAACCCGCATTTGCGTGGAGGGAGAGTGGAAAACCATTTAGGAAAAACCATCCCCAGTTCATCCGACCGAGATTCGAACCTCGATCTCCCCGTCCTCGGAAGTCGAGCTCAACACAACTAGCGCGTTAGCTAACTATGCCACTGAGGCGGGTAGGATGGTTGGTAAAATCCTAGTGGTATAGGAAGGACAAGCGTTCAATATATTTAGTAGCTCCCATTTCCTAATGACCCTGATATATTAACCGCCTGATAAAACAAAATCAACACCAGCATTTAGGAAATGAAGGTATGCTGGCATGTAGTGATATGTGTGTGTGTGTGTATCTGCATATAGGTGGGCAAGCGGGTGCAGTGGACGAGGAGACGTTCACCCGTTCATTCGAGGATGTGCCAACGGTCCAGCTGTTCTCCGCACGGGAACTGGATGAGCATATAAACCAGATCAAAGACATAATATCCGACCCTAACAACGACTGGAACAAGAGGATGGACGCAGTAAGCCAAACTAGGATGGGACACGTGTACACGAATATGTTGACAGAAACTATCGATGTACTCTGGTACGAAGGGACTCAGTAGAAAATACAATTATTATTTCACAGTCAACATTGATAATATACTTTTTTTTAATCAAAATTGGCAGTTGTAAATCATATGACTTGATGGTTATTTTGAAAACCATAATAACATAGCTATCTAATTCATCTTGATAGTTATTGTTTTAGTAATTCTACTCAACTACTCTAAAGGTTCCTTCATATCAAAATCGTATTATACACACATTTCATAGCCACACACCAATCACTTAGGTTTTATGATCTATCAATCAAATAAAAGTAAAACTCTTGGCTTTAGGACTAAAATGTGTCCTTACAAAATTGAAAATGTATTCATAAGATAATAAGTCGATTAACTCATGTTCTACAACAAAATTCAAGGTAAAAGATTTATATGATGTCTATACATTGCTATTTGATTTTAAATGTTGTCTAAAGTGTGCTAATTTATGGATTACTTGATATATATCTTGCATACGTATTAAACTCTTTATTTATCAAGCGATAGGTGAAGCCTTACATGCTGCTTATTTGCTTCATTCATATTTTAATTATTTTAATACAATAATGCTTGTCACAGCTAATTGCAACTTACCCTGGTCTAAGAGCTCAGGATAAGGTATTTAAATTTAAGTAAATTTGCCCGCAGAAAGAATTAAATTCTACCATTGGTGCACTCATTTTGAATTGAAATATACTTTTATAGTCGGGGAATGTAAATGCTACATGAATCTTCTTGGTGTCCTAAGTTCATATAAATTAAAGTGTGGGGCCTAAGTCACTCATAGTCTTGTAAGCATTATTGTACAATTTCCAGACTTCATTTGAAGCATCACCTTTAACTGCTGCGCTCTGAAGTTCCCATGGCTCCTTATCTAATTTGTTAATTGCTTGGAAAACACGAATTAACCATAATAATGTGTGTCACACATTAATTTTTGGGGATTGAACTTTTTAATTATAGCTGAAAAAGGTGCGTTCACTGATGATCGCTGGAGCGGCAAACTTTGATGAATTATATGTGCACCTACGAACACTCGAGATACCCTTCCAGGCGTCGGTAAAGGACTTGAGGTCGCAGGTCGTACGGGAGGCGTGCTTCACAATCGCCTTTCTTTCCGAGCAGCTGGGTAATAAGTTGGACCACTTTGCTGAGTATTTGCTCCCCAGCATTATTCACCTGATACAGAACTCGGCTAAGGTTAGTTCATACTGAGGTATACATCATTGTTAAGGGCAGATAAAGGGGAGTGTGAATTAAGGTTCTTTAATGCAGTTTTTAATAACAAACCCTTACACTATTTTTTGCTCAAATTAATAAAATATTGATTGTTCCGGTAGCTATGTTTAGTTTATTCAGCGTTGCCACGCACCTGAAAAGCTGTAAGAACCAAGAGAAAACAGAGGTTGTTTTGTGAACTCTAGAAAAAAATATTGGGATATTTGTTAATTTTTTACATTTAACTGAAAGGTTAAAACAGAAGGTCTTTGGATGGGTGAAATAGTGAACTGAATAATTAAGCACGCTGATTCAAACATGTCTAATTACCCATTAATTAAGGGTTGTGAAGTTACAAAAGATGTATTTATCCATCAATATTAACTATTTCTGTTTTAAACATAAGCTACATGACGTTTCAGTAAACATTCTAAAAAATAATGAAAGTAAGGGGTGTAAATTTAATAAGTTCAATGATTTCACATTTGATGAAAAATAAAATTTTAGTACGCTTTAACTCAATCTAATCTGCCTTCAAAAATGAGAATTCCTCTTGAAAACACAGGGAATTTTGTATTAAGAACATAGTGGCAACCCTGAGTTTAATTTGCTACACATAAATAGAAAAAGTCATGGTCAAATTCCAGGAGACCCGTTGCAAATATGTGAGAACTTTTGAGATTACTTATGTATGGAAAACTATTCTGAACTATCTAATGGAACAATATTTTATTTGCTTGAGCCGAAAAAAAAAGTTTTACTTATAAAACCTGCAAAAATACAGACCCTAACTCGCATTTCTTTTCACCCGACCTTAGTGCTAATTTATGCTAGGAGTAAGGATGGCTTCTTCAAATCCTCTTAATTTCTTGAATCCTTAAGGTTATTCAAGAATTGAAGATTAAAAAAAAAAGATTCATGACTTCAAAAATAATTTTACTATTGGAGGTTAATCAAATTCTATATTTTTCAAATTCAAATTGAATCTGAATCTTAAATTTTAATTCCAATCTTAAATCCAAATTTGAATTTTTTTTTAATATTTGTTATTAAATTCCAATTGAAAATATTTAAAATTGACAAATGATATTATGTTTGTCATGTCTAATACATGGTAAAAACAAATAAAATGCTATCTTAATAAATTAATATACTAAAATAGTGTTTTCTTTGTTATTTTAATACAATTTTTTCCCTTTTTGAGATTATCTTATTTTCACAACTATGCAAGTTTATATAATTATTAGTATTATCAATTGATAAAAATTGTGATTTCAAGGCAAGGCCTTCATATTGTATTTGAAATATCTCTTTGAGATTTTTACGAATCTCGAATCCAATAGGATATACAAAACTTTGGTAATTTTTTAAAGTGTTTTATGCAATTTTTCCTTTGAAGTAATAAACTGTCACTGGTTTGGATTGTCTAATGGAACATATATCACGGTGCGTCCATATCTGCCTCGACTCCCGGTGGTTACATATTTTCATTCCAAACCCTGGATTACAGGTGATGGCGTCGGCGGGCCTGGTGACTGTGAGGTTCATCATCCGCTACACGCACTCTCATCGCCTAGTCCCCATTATCTGTCAGAACGTGGGGTCCAAGTCGAAGGACATCAGGAGGGCATGCTGCGAGTTCTTGGAGCAGCTTTTGAGCTCGTGGTCCACCCAGACCTTACTGCGGCACACCGCGACCATACAAGAGGCCATCAAGAAGGGCATCGCCGATGCCGACGTGGATGCCAGGGTTTCCTCCAGAAAGTGAGTACCGCAAACCCGCCCTTAACAAAAAGTGTGTGTTTCATTATCGATGAATGTGAACAAACAAAAAACTATAACATATTATAGTTCGGTTATTTAACTTTGGAATAATTTTACTTTTACCATAAATCTATAAGCGTCACAGCTACGGGGTAGAAGTATGTTGCTCTCCCTTTCCTATAACTGTGGGTTGGGGGTTAGAAAAAAAGTGCAGTGATCTACTTCTTTTTGTGTATTCAGGTACACTTAGATCTGAAAATTGTAGTGTTTTATCATAACCAAACAATATTTTGATAGTAATTTATGCAAGTCTATGCAAATTATCTTGTTATATTATTGTATAGCCATGGTATTTTTTTTAAACTACCCACCTTTTTAAATTCATTTGAAGGGGGGGGGGGGGGG
>CABFWO010000553.1:37738-71314 GCA_902155825.1 Timema genevievae
GGGGGGGGGGGGCACCACAATGTAGAAGAAAACGGTTACTTGTGAGGCCAACCAAGTCAGAGTTTGATGTGCTAAATTGTTCTCATAGCTCTGTTCAAATATTATTTATTTCAATGTGGATGGTGGGATGTCACTAACTTGACATACTTTTCCATGAAACAAGAATGAGAATGACCCTGAGCACAAAACAAACCCTGGGGAGCTCGGTGGTAAGGTATTGGCGCCCTAAGCCAAGGGTCTGGTTTCAATTCTCATGTCCAGGTGCTATGTTTCAAATTTACAAATATGATAATTTATTTATTTGGCACCTCGCCTTACTGCCAGTTTGGGTTATTTGCTTAAGGACTAATTACACTAATGGGTTAGGAATTGGGAAATGAACCCGCAATTGCGTGGAAGGAGAGTGGAAAACCATTTAAGAAAGACCAACCCCTGTTCACCCGAGCGAGCTTCGAACCTCGATCTCCCCTTCTGCGGCAGTCTATCTCAACACGAAACTAACGTGTTAGATAAATACGCCACTGAGGTGGGTTACTATGATACTTGACGGTGCTATATCCATAGCCTTTAGATCATTTCAATCGCCCAAGCTTTGGTATTCATGTACAATTAATCGTTCAGGCGCTAGCTTTATCCACTAAATATTTGGTCAACTCTTTTTTTTCAGGGCTTATTGGAGTTTCCACCGCCATTTCCCTGACCAAGCTGATTCGCTCCTGCAGTCCCTAGACGCGGCGTACAAGAGGGCGTTGTACGGGGAACTTTCCCAGTCCAGCAGCAGCAACTCTCTGAGTCAGCAGAGTCGCTACGGCGTTACCTCTCGACCCCGTCTCACCAGCAGCGCCACAGGTGATAGCTTTCGTCGCAAGATGATTGGCGCGTTTCATTAACTTTTTGTTGTTTGTTTTTTGCAGGGAGCCACCAAACTCCTGTTCTCGCCATCGACATTGGGGAGCTTGAATATGTTGTTTACTGTTTTTATATGATTTTAATTAACATAATGTTATCATTGTTTAAATGATAACTAACATGATTATTTAAAATAGGATTTAAAACTATACGAGAACGCTATGAAACATTTATCGAGCGAAGATGTCTTGGATAGAAAAAAAAGGGAAGAAGTTGTCACTTTCCAAGCAAGAGACGAAAAATAGGTATTACGTTGTGTCATTATTAATGTTTGAATTGTATTTGTTTTTTTACTTGATTTATATTCAAACGGATGGAACATCTTGCCAAGCCGGACTATGTAACATTTCATAATTTGATGAGTATTTTGTTTGAGAAGAATATAATTTCTAAAAAAATGTACTGAATGCTTTTTTTTTTTCTAGTACCAGTGGTTTGTTTAATAATTCATATTCTGATTCTTAACTAAAACATGACACTCCTTAGAGATTGTCACTGTATATTGAAAGTTTTGTCTAAGTTTATTATACAAGAAGTAGTTTGAAAAATTAGTATGGAAAAGTTAATACAACCTTCAAAACAAATTGACTACCCTGATGTTACATTTTTAAAATTGGAATCGATACAAAGCTCCTAAATGAACTATATTACAACTTAATAGTAAGCCTAACACATTTGTACTTTCAGTTAAAGAAAATATTTAGCAATCAAATATATTGGCTATTCCCAAAAGAATAATTACATCCATAACACAAAATTATTCATAGGTAATTCTGAAAATATTATAATAATCTATTAGTGATCCAACCCAACATGGTAATAGGACAAACCAAACTCACACCACTAATTAGCCACGTAGTTAAATGTAAAGGGAATTTTAAATGATAGCAGTTGAAATAGTTTATAAAAGTGTTTTTATCTATAAAGGATATTCACCATTTCTTTACGAGACAAGCAAGGGGAAAAAAATGTCACTCATTCACAGAGGCGTATATAGAAATTTACTTTAGGGGGTAGTCAAACAATCAAGGCTGTGGTCAAATTTGTTTAGGGGGCCTCTTATTGGCCAAAATTCTAGAAAATTTATCATATGTTAAATGCTTGTGGAAGCTATTTTGAGTTTAACAGATTTTTTTGGCGTGCATAGCAAGTAGGTAACTAGTTAAAATAAAATATCACTCTAACGTTCCAAATTTATATCAAGTTTTTTGGGGGGAAGCGAGGACCCGATGTTTAGGCACATTTTTTTTGTTTATGTAGTACTTTTTTAGGTGTGTACGAATTCCACTTTTTTAATTTGAAGCTCAGTCGAATCAAATAATAAAATAATATGAGATAGCCCCGAAGCCGAATATAAGTTTGAATAAATAAAAATATTATACTGCATAACTATGTAAATTAAGGTATTAAATGTATTAATTATAATTTATAAAATCTAATATAATTATTTAAGATTTGTTTGACAATAATACTAATATGTGATGGAAATAACAGCAGAAAATTTTATTTTAAAAAATCAACATAAATGTGTGTTTTAACTCCCCCCTCCTCTTGCAAGCTTTCTAATTGTTGAACTCGGAATTTTACTCTCGAAGCGAACATATATCCAAAGCAAAGTCAAAAGTTTTTGGAGCTACTCTTTTTAACATTAAGTCATAAGTTTTGTCTTTATAAATGAAATCTTTACATATGACACATCTTAAGTTCTTCGTGGTTAAGCTATAATTCATATGATCTAAGTTTTTAGTAAAAGTATTTGTTGGGAAGGAGGTAATTGCCCTGCTTTCTCTTCCTCTGGAAGAACCACTGAACTAGTGTGCTGGGAGGAAATGTGTGCTAGACCCTCTTTGATAAAACGGTGGAGTTACTCTGTGGTTTTGGTCACTCCTTCCTTCCTTTAGGGAGCACAGAGAACCTTCATCAGTTCCCGACAGGTGGCGGTGGCGGTGGTTTGCTCCATCGCACCCCCTCCCTCACCCGACAATACCGCTCTGGCATCCCAGTGCTGGCGGCCGGACCCAAGTCCATCGACATAGCAGGTACCCCGTACCCTGCCCACCCCCTGCACTGCCGGCCCAAGAGTTGTGTACCTTTACCAGGGAAATACCAGATTGAAGAGTTGTGGAATAAATGTTTTGTTGGATAATATTATTTTTTTAAATTTTCACCTCGCTTCTCTTAGGATCCATAGTATAATAATTTATAGGTTTTAAACTTCAAAATGTGAACTTTTTTATTACATCCCCTGTTTCCAGCCTGTGGCCTGGCTCAGTTTTGTATTCACGTCATATATTTTCCACCCCCGGCTGGCTAGGTCTGTCATAGCTTCATATGCCTTATAATAAAACTTAAGATTAGGACAGGCACAACATCCAGTCCCCAGCCGTTAATTCATCACTGTGAAAGGGTAAACCCATATTTTACTAATGATAAAGTTTTCAGCTATATCGGTAATCAAACCCGGGACCCTTAGCCCTGTAGACAGACATGCTACCAACTGAGCTAAGGTGTCTGATCAGAGAATGCACGTTAAATACATAAAAATAAATAAATAAAAAATTTATTTTAAACAATCGGTCTGTTGTCTCCTAGTATTGGTACAATTTGTATTCTGTTTTGTTTATTCTTTTCTTTTCCACATTTCAGGATTTTTAAAACTTTGTTTCATTTAAACTTTCAGCATTTTTACTGTCAACATTTGGTTTTTTTTTCCATGAGTTAATTTAGTAATTGATGTAACTATTTATTAGTGCTTATTTTCAAATGTTGTAATTCTCACTTGGAAACAAAGCTGTTATATATTTCAAATGGTGCCGTAAAGACAACTCCGGTTTGAAGTGCTAGTAACTTTTTAATACGACGAGTAGAGATTTTAAATCTATCTATCTTAAAATTAACTTACTCAACAAATTCCACAAAAATAAAAACTATTCATCAAAGCTCAACAATAACAAATTTAGGTACCATAACTGTATTTTTGCCGTTTTAATGACAAAAAAAACATGGCTTCATTATACTGGAGTTCAAACAAAATGGTTTCTGGAGTATTTGATCCATTTTATACTGAAAATAATTGCAGCCTTCAAATGTCCTAATGGAAATCTTTGAAGTGTGAAAGGAGTACTTTGAAGGTTTACTAAATAATTAAATTTTAGCACCGCGTCTTACTACCCTTTCGGGTTATACGCTTAAGTACTAATTACGCTAATGGATTAGGAAATGGAAAGGTTGAATTTAGAGGAAGTGAACCCGCATTTGCGTGGAGGGAGAGTGGAAAACCATTTAGGAAAAACCACCCCCAGTTCACCCGACCGAGATTCGAACCTCGATCTCCTCGTCCTCGGTGGTCTGACTCAACACAACTAGCGCGTTAGCCAACTACGCCACCGAGGCGGGTGTTTACTAAATAGATCCAGATGAGAACCAGTGAAGAAAGGCAATAAAATGGCGGAGAACTTAACAATGCTAGAGTGTTAGAAAACAGTAAAAAAGATGTTAAAACTGAAAGTTTTGTGATTTAATGATATAAATGATCAAGACAGCTGGACCATTGGGGAGGGAATGGATATACAGGATAGTGAGGGTCATATGGAAGCCCAAGCCACCTAAAGACTGGACAAACGACATTATAGTTCCATTGTATAAGAAGATATGTGGGAACTTCAGAGGAATTACACCGCCATGTCATCAGTTGAAGCTACATGAGAGAGAAAATTGGACATCAAGATTAGGGAAAGGCCTGAAAAGAAATATGAGAGAATAACAGCATCGGTTTTGAGGTGAAAGATCTACAACAGATTTTATTTTCATCCTGTGACAAATGATAGAAAAAATATGGAAATTTGGACAAGATATTTTGGATGATATTTTTGACATTTATAAGGCATATTACAGCGTTACCAGAAACTGTGTTTGGAATAGTTTAAACCAATCCGGGATGTAGAAATGTCTGATAAACAAAGCAAAGGTTATGTATGTAGTGTGTAGAAACTCTGTAGTGATAACACTATAAAAATTGGGATGGCTTACCTTGAAACAAGGACTTAGACAGGTCACCCACCATTACTATTCAACCTAGTAATATACTACATAATAGTTAAGGTCCATGAATACAACAACGAAGAACTACAGGTGATTATAGTGACTACCACTGATGATGATGATCGTGTTTTGGGATGAGGATGTTGAAGATTTTATTTTATTTTTTCGAATACATAGTTTGTTTTGGCTACCATGTTTTGGCTACCGGCCTACTATTCTGTCGTGGCCTACACCTGAGTAGCGGGGCTGCCTCTCACAGGTCCTCAGGTAGACCTTCTCTTGGTGGTAACCTTCCCTAACTGAGGCTACGGATGCTGATGAGGACTCAGCTCATCATCACCAATCCTCACATTCCAGCCAACTGGCCACACCCTGTTACAAGCTTGTTGGCCAGACTCTCAACCCTCACACTCCTAACTGGCCAGACCCTGTTCCAAGCTTGTTGGCCAGTCTCTCAACCCTCACACTCCAAGCCCACCAAGATGAGAGCCAACCAACCAGATCCTGTTCCAAGCTTGTTTGTTTTGCCCCTGGCCAGTCTCCTGTGTTTTGTGTTTTGTTTGCATATGGCCAGGTTTATGCTGGGGTTTGACCCAACCTCCGCCAAGTTACTCAGATCCCACCACTTAGCGGGAAGATCTAGATTGAGTAGGAGACGCTAAACGTAACCCACTGGGTGGGTACCTTGTATTATGTGTCACTACCCCGTCTGAGGAAGATGGAAGCATTTTACTAAACTGACCTGGCCGCAGTCTGTAAACAGTTGATGATAATGATGATGATGCTATGGAAGCTTTGCAAAATAAACTAGAAAAATGGAATAAAGTAATGAATTACTTTATATTGAAGATCAGTAAACATAAGAATGTTGTAATGAGGCTGACACATTCAAATATTTAGGAAGTGAAATACAAAGGCAAAGAAAAGTTGGTCATGAGATAACGAACATAATACTACTGGAAGGAAAACTACTTTATGAAGCAGAAACTTTAACTATGTCGGCAAAATATGTGATCATAGTGCATGTTTCAGAGATGACTTTTTTAAGGAGTATTGAGGGAAATACGAGAAGAGAGAGGATTAGAAACGAATAGATAACAGAACACATATTTGGGCAGCCAAAGATAAATTGAGACGGCAGGGCTTAAATGGTTTGGCAATGCAATAAGGCTGGAAACGGTAAGAATTGCTAGGAACCGGAAATGAGAAGGGACTAGAATCACAGGGACATTAAGATTATGATGGATGGACCAAGGGGAGGAGGATGTGACAAGAAGATGAATCTGGTACGAGAGGTGCAGACAGGAGGAAGGGAAGGACAGGACGAGAGCGAGGAGGCTTTTGTTCGCAAAGATGGAGGAGGCTTTTGTTCGCAGCTGATCTGACAGGGTGTCTGAAGGACTCATGGAGATGTTGATTTTTATTGAGTTTGTTGGTCATGTTATATACTACTTTTTTTAGTTACAGCTGCAGATAAAAATGCGGATACATATATATTTAAGAAATAAAAATCCCCTTGAAATTTCAATACATCTTTGTTTCCAATATATTTTTTGGTCTCTTTGATTTCTTATGTTGTAGTCTAGTAATGAGTTTTTCCTCTATAAAATTAAGTTGTTTATTTTTAGTTTTGCAGGGTTTTTTTTCTAATCATCAAACGCTATGTTTTGCTAAATAATTTCTAACCGATTCCCTGGCAGCTATATGTGTTGGCTCAACACCCATTTTTCAACTCGTATACTCTTATCCGACAAATATTTTCATTATTTGCTAATTTTCTCATTTATTATTTTATTCATTGTCATATTATAGCATTGAACTGGTAGTTCCATCAATCAGTTTCAATATTAAGTATTCAGGCTGGTTAAAAGTACAGTGGTTCATTGATAGATGGCATTACAATAGCTTATTTCAATGAAACGTTGTTTCGCGTCTGCACAAAGGAACACTCGTTCAATGCCTGCGCCAGGGAAAAGGTTAATTTTTTTTTATCACTGCTTGTCTACTACTGCACTGTGTAATATTATTTGATGTTTTGATAAAAACTTTCCTTCTATTGTATGTAGTTTTATTGTTATTGTAAAGTTATTTTAGTAAAAGTATTTTGAAATCAAACATAGTAACAAACAGTACTTCCTTTTAGTGATTCTACTTTAGTTATAGTGATTTTTTAAAATTCGTTTATTATTAAAATAAAAAGTTTCTTATATTAAAAAAATATATATTTATTCTTGAAAATATTGGGAGTCTCTTATAATGAAACGTAAATTTCACCAGAAACATAATTTATTTTGATTGAATTTTAAATTTGTCTTGGGAAACCTCATTTTAGAACCATCAATTATCTTGTTGTGAGTAAGACATGACACACTGAAACGCTATACATGAGCACTGAATTGAGTCGACACAGCAGGTATGTACATGTGAGTGCTTGAACGCCAACAGATGGCGTGAGCACGCCGCGGCGGGTGACTGCCACGCCAGGCGGCTCTCTGCGCTCAAACAGTGCCATAGACCTGCAAGCAGCGCAGAGAGCCAAGGCGCGGGCCCAGTACGCTGCCCTGGCGCGACAAAAAGTCGGATCAGGCGCCTCGCTGCGTAAGTTCCGACACACTTTACTAGCTCATTTTTGCATGGGTTCCCTCAACATGGGTGTCAGCGTCTTGGAGTGGGAATTTAATCACCTTAAATATATATTAAAAAGCCTCTATGTTTATTTAACCACTAACACTCCTAAATCATGCTTTTCTTCAAGAGATGTTATTCTAAGAGCGCTATACTTTCTAAATGTCTGCAAACATTTTGTTTGGATTAGAAAAATTGACTATTTATCAAACATTTGAAATTATACCTAAATTACTACAGATCAGACTACTTGGTGAATGAATTAGAATTTAACTACAGCAAATTTTATCTTCCTTTTATTTTTAAATTCATAATAAACTATATCATCCTGTATTAGCTCACAAAATATATAAAGTAAGTCCCATACTTATGCGGTTAATCCGTTCCGAAGGCTTTCACCTGACTTTAAAGAATATCCAAGTCAAATAGTACTTGTACTATTGATATGTGTGTGTTCATTTCAAAGGATATTAAACATGGTACAGATAAACAGGTTCTGCTTATGCAAAGAAAACTTTTAAGAAAATGAAACTTAATTCAAACAAAATTGACACTATCACTATATTATTTCACACTTTTTGTTTTAACACAGCTTTGAGACAACATCTTTAAAACTGAGCTAAAAATAAATCCAAACCATTTATGTTATTATTTTTTAGCGAATAATTGAAAATAATGATTCATATTAACAATTTGGCTTCTCCTTACTCATTGTATTAACATTGTTTAAGTGTAGATTTGTGATGAGATGGTGGTGGTTTTTGCTGGCATTTTCTTCTGAACCTGTGTAAATGCTCACATTGAATAGGAATCAACATAATATTATACTTCTAGGAATAGGCGATTAGCCCAGGGATGAGGAATCTGCGGCCTTTTCACATATTTAGTCATTTATCTGTCTTCATCGTTTATAAACTATTTTCAAATGGTGTGTATTTTAATGAATTAAAAGAAAAGTTAAAAAATAACAACTCTAATCTATTTATATATAAATGGTTGGTACAGTATCCTACTTTGACAAAATTTACTATAGGCCCTTACATGAAATGTGCGGCCTTATGAGGAATTCGTGACATTCGGCCTTCTCAAGCGCAAAGGTTCCTCACCCTTGATTTAACCTGTTCAATCTCCAGGAATCTTAGCTTCCAGCTCACTCTAGGTCTTCTGGGTCTCTATGTGAAGTGTTCTATTAGTCTCACTTCTTACTTGAGGATTAACAGCCTTCTAGTTCTATGTAATAGTAATGCTAGCATGTATTTAGAAGACAGAACGCAGTTTTTGGCTTACTGTTGTCTAATAATATACAGGTTATGTGGATACATTTTATTATGATTTTTTTTAATATGAAGTTAAGAGGTTTGTCAAGGTCTTTGTTTTGAAATCACAAGTTGTAACTAGGGGCAGTAAGCATATTCGGAGGGGGGGTCACTCAGATAATGCGTGGCGTCACATTACAATTAAGTGTATTTATTTTAAATCAACCCGACTGTGTTAATGTATAAACAAACAATGATCGTTGAAGGGTTTTATAGGCTCTATAAATAAAAATAATATTTAAATTAGTATAATTGTGACATTGTGTGACAAAAAAAAACATAGTATGATGTAGTTTATGGACAGCCCCCTAAGCCTATTTTTATATAAATTCACAGAACATTTCTCTTTTTCTTTCTTTTTTTCTTTAAAAATATCTCTATTATGTTAGAGCTATTAATAGAAATAAACTAGTAAAAATAGCATTAACTAATCTTAGCTTCTTTAAGAATCAGAAGGCAAAATATCTGGCGGAAGTGTTCATATCACTTCTTCGAATCATTATTTTTGATTAAAATGTAATCTTTAAAATGTTGCCTTTTACTTTTCCAAGATAACAAAAGTGAAAAATAATAAAGTTCTCAAATAAACCCTCTCGAGCAGACATATGGGTTTTTAAGATACAGTTTTAAATCAAAATGTCTACGCATTTGTTATTGCCTCAGAAATGTTCTTCTCTAAGTTTCACTTACCACCCTTAAACAAAGTTATTCAGGGTTTCCAAAGTTAGACTAGTAACAGCAAAACTACCGACACCGACCCACATCGGTGGCTACGTGGTCTTAACGCGCTACTCTCGTATTAGATTGGATTGCTGGTGGGGGTGATATCAGGGTTTGAACCTCGGGCAGGGTTAACTGAGCGATTTTTTTCCTAAATGGCTTATTAATCACCTTCCACATATACGCAAATACATTTCCACTAAAGTTCAACCTTCTTACTTCTTTTTATTTTTTTTAGCACCACATTTTACTACCATTTGGGTTGTATGCATATGTACTAATTACATTAATGGGCTAGGGATGAGGAAAGTTAAATTTAGATTAAATGTACCCACATTTGTGTGGAAAGAGAGCGGGAAATCATGTAGGGAAAATTACCCCAGTATACCTGACCAGGATCAAACCACGATCTCTCCCTCATCGGCAATCAAGTCTATTGCGAGAGTGCCACTATAGACCATGCGGCCACTGAAGTGGACTTACCGCTAATTCATTCGCGTAATTAATGTATGTGAATAACCTGAATGGGTACTAAGATACTTGGGTGGAAAAACAACTTGTAGGAACAAATTTTGATGGCCATATGATCTAACGCGCTTCCCTCGCAGTAGACTAAACTGCCGATGATGTGAAGATCAAGGTTCGAATCTTGGTCAGGTGCACTGAGGATGCTATTTCCATAATGGTTTTTCACTCTCTCTCTCTCTCTCTGTCTCTCTCTCTCTCTCTCTGTCTCTCTCTCTCTCTCTGTCTCTCTAAATATAACCTTACTAATCTCTAAAACCATTAGTGTAACTAATACATAAGTGTATAACCCGAAAGGGTAGTAAGACACAGTGCTAAAAAAATAACTTGTAGGAATGTTGGTAGCTCCACACTGTGAACCAATCACTGTCGCCTGTGTTGCATCGTAGTCTGTAGTGTTTTTGACAACCTTCCTTTGCTCTGTTTGACTCTGTATCTCCTGACTTGTCGGTGTGTGTGTCCCCCCCCCGGCCCCCCTTCCCCTATCCTAGGACCTCAACTACTGCCAGGTATGTCTCCTTGTTTTGTAAGGTTCTCTCATTGTGTTGTTTATTTGTTTGTTTCTCTGCACGCTGACCTTAGGAGACGAATATAACTCTGGTGAGTGGCTTATTTGCTTGAACTAATGTACTTAGATTAAACAGTGGTAACACTGCTCCCTAAAACTATATTTATTGACTTCATTTTTTTCAATTTAATTATGTACTAAACAAATATAATAATTTTATGTTAAAAGTATATTTTTTTAATTTGTTAATTCGAAAAAAGAGGTTCACTTTTAAAAAGTCGACTTTCTCTATTGTTTGAGTCGAAAATGTTTGGATCCTAATCCAAATATTTGATCAAATTGTTTAGTATTTATTTGATACAAAATATTTCCCAAAGCATTTGATTGGAGTTGATTAGCCACGATTAGCATTTGATTTAAAAGCTATAATCTTAGATTTCTGTAAACTTACTATTAAAATTGAAAGTATCAACTAATCATTAATTAATCATATAAAATGATTTTTAAATTAAATCATTATTTTGACTCGAAAATAATTCCATTTAAACTAGTCAGTGATAAAACAAATTTCCAGAATTTTTTTTTCCCCCAATTCTATATCATTTTGGTAAAATATAGATTAGCCATTTTATTTTTATACCATTGAAACATTCTATAAAATTATATTGACCTTAAGAGGCTGTCTCACTCGACAGATAATGGAAATACAGCTCAAACTAGATGTAACACCCTAGTGTGGTAACTTGGAAGTATTTCTTTAGAAAATAGTGGAATTTAGACCATTTTACCATATTTTAAATCAAAAAATAAGTTAAAAAATAGCTATTTTTAAGTAAAAAGAAAAATATTTTACTAATGTCAAGTGAAGAATGCATAAACTTTATTGCAATTTTTAGTTCAAACATAATCTTGTTTCTAATATTCCATTTAATTGACTGTGATTGTCAAGCTTAATAATTCAATCTTTTCTAATTTCAAACATAAAAATATTTGTTGAAAGATAATTTTTAACAAGTTATATACAATTTGTTTTATCTCGTTAACTTTTTTTTTATTTAATTTTAAAATCTAGCTCGTCCACGTAAAAACGAGGTGGCAGGTGGGATGACTGTAAGTGCTATCACTTCTCCTGAGAGAGTTGGTCGTACCAGGAGTCGAGTGGCCGGGGTATCCCAGTCGCAGCGTGAGTTGTTTAATGGTTACACACACAATAACTACAAAATGTCTCACCTTATCTAGTAAAAAATTATGTGTAGCAAGACCGAGACCATTGCAAGTTAGGTATATGAATAAAGGACTAGTGAGCACTGACTAAGAAATACTTGAAAACTATGTAAAATAATGAAATTGAAAGGAAATGGCATAGATCTTGAAATAAACAATTAACTTCTTTCTAAATACGTCTCTCTTCTCTTCACTAATCTTGTCCAAAGGAATAAAAAGAATATGAGAGAATTGTAGGAAATGAAGCACAAGAGCAAAGAACACTATAAAATAAAATCTTGAATATTTCGATGCCGCGTGGTATTACCGTACTGGCTAGAATATAGTACAGGGTGTCTACTGGGTCACCAAAGTTACAAAAATTTACTAAATGCAAAAAAAAAGCCACGAAAGTCCCTGAAAAGTCACGAATTTTCAATATTTTAGTCAAAAATTCACAAAATTATTATTGTTTGAATTTCCCACACATTGTAACAACGCAAACGCGTCAAATGTCAAGTCACCCATGATGCCATGCGCTAGCTACAAGTTGCCTGAATGTTTTTACCGTGATACCAAGGACAAGGTTAACGTTTGCCATCTAGTTAAAGTTTAATGTTGCATTTGAGTGCATTATGCTTATATATTATGCATTATATAATGTTCGACCGTTTACCGAAGGAATTTTGTGGTCAAAAAAGGTCACCAAAAAGTCACTAATCTTTGTTTCTCCAACTCAATAGACACCCTGTAGTACCACATAATATATAGCACATAATATGACCTTAAAATTTTGAAGGTGTTCTACATGAAAACTAAAGGATAAATGGACTGAGCATAGAATATGAGTAAAGTTTTTGAAACGATATTTTTAGAAGAAAAACATCGCACTATATTCGGACCAATACATTATTCTCAGGAGGTATTAGACTGAAAAACTGAGGAAGATCCTTGTTGCATTGAAATTTGGAAGTCGTATTATTTCTTATCTATGTTCCATTTTCTTCAAATCTGTCATATTATCAAATGATTTATTACAAATAATTTAAATTTCATACACATTTCTTTGTCATGATTAGAAACTGGTATTAAAAATAATGTGCGTATTTACACACAGAATTGTAATGTATTTGCAAAAACAAAAATTAAATAATAGAAGAAAAACTTAGTACACCTTTGTTTGATTTATTCAAGATTACTTTAACACACTGGTCATGTTGAGTAAATATACAGTTTGCTGGTACTGTACTGAATTGAAACTGTAAAATAACTAATAATATTCTCGATGAAACACAACGCAATTCTGAATACTGTTGTTTTGTTTAGATACTAGAACTTTCATTTTCCAGGGATTTAAGAGCTAAAATATCAAGTATTAAAAATTGTGACATCAAGTTCTATTCTTGGTTATTTTTATACTTTTAGGAATCAAAGTATTGAGGAATCAAATATACATACGCAATGTGTGTGTGTTTATGTATTTTATCACCGCGTCTTACTACCTGTTCAGGTTATACGCATATATGATTATTACTCTAATGGAGTAGGGATAAGTAAGGAAGCAATTTATAGGTAATAAATATACCCACTTTTGTATGGAAAGAGATCAGGAAACCATTTAGGAGAAACCATTCTCAGTAGATTTGACTGGGACTCGAACCTGAATCTCCTACATCATTAGCAGTCTAACATGAAAGTGACACTTTAAACCATTCATCTACTGAACTGGGTGAATCAAATTTCACACCCTTATATAAATTATTTGTAAGTGGACTGTAAAGTAACCATTAGAACATAAACATCTTAGGATATATTTTTTTCTTTTTTGGTCAAGTGTAAGGATATAGAAACATGAGTCATTTGTTTTGCAGCGACTAGTCGATCTGGCTCTCCCTCTTCGCGCCTCAGTTACGCCACGTACGCTAGCCGAGAACTCGGGAGAGGTGATAGCCCCCACGGGGTGCTTCATCCCCGCAGGCTGTCATCGGGCATCCCCCGCTCCACCGGTACCAGCAGAGAGGCCAGTAGGGAACCCAGCCCCAACAGGTTCACCGGGATTCACGACCGCTCGTTTGGGTCCAAGCTCAGGTGAATGGAAATTTGAAACTACGGGAATTATTCAAATAGAACTGCGGAAACAACTACAGCTTGAAACTGTTTAGTCCGCCGCCATTAGTTTGTTGGGTGGCCACGAGGATGGTGCTATTAGCAGTACAAAGGCATCAAAGTTTCTTACATCTGCAATCGAGTGTTTGTGGCTATACATGGGTTTGGTTTGTATTCCGTCTGTATTTAAGCTCTTACTTATGTCTTCTAAGAGACAAGAGCTGTAAAAGGTGGTGTATCATGTCCTGTTCTAAGTTTTATTCTATCTTGTATGACAGCAATAAGCCTGTAGAGTGATATGGCAGGCCTAGGGGTAGAGAGGGTTACTAGGAGTCGAATTCAGTGATCTGGTAATTTCTGTGATCCGATATGTGTCAGGTCCCAAGGGTGCTGGACTGAAAGAGTTTCAACATGTACTATAAAATCAAGATATCCAACATTTTTTAAGCCAGAAAGTAAAACATATATAATTAGGTGGGGTTTTTTCATCTGTGATTCTCTTAAAAATGTGGACAGTGCTTTTTAAACCATGGTTTTTAAGGAATGAGGCCCCTCAACTCTTAAAACCTCAAATCCTTGAGTCCTTTGAATACTTTAGTATATTAAAGATTTGAGGTTTTGAGAACATATAATATTTGAGACTCAAATCCTTAAAAATAAGATTTTTCCCCCCCCAATTTTTTAGTTGAAATTTCTTTTAGAGCTCTAATACTGCTTATTCATGGTTCAAAAACAATTAATTATAGAATGAGCTTAATAACGAAGCCTCAGGCCAGTAATTTAACACTTGAATGTATGAATGCTATAATGAATACATATTAGCAAAAAAAAAGTTAACATTTAGTTCCATAAAGATATTTTCAATATTCTTTTATATTTTATATTTCCTTAAATTTTTATCATTTTTTCCACGATTCGAATTTGAGACATGAAGGTAGAGTGGAAAATGGGATTCATAAAATAGTTGTTTTGACCCAACTCTAGTTATAATATAAGTTATATGAGCTGTAGGTAGATTTATGTGTATATGTACAACTGTATTTGTCAACAAGGATGATGATAGCATGGTAATGTGTTGCTCCAGGAACCGCCCAATACACAGCAGCACCCCAGACAGGCCCCCTCAGCCCTCGAGGCCTGTCATGGCACAGAAGATCTTGCAACAGAGCAGGGAGGCAGAGTCCGCACTAGCAGATGCACTGGTATGTTACCAAAACACCTTACCCTCAATTTCTCAAAATGGTTTGTTAAAATAAACTGTATAAGTTGATAATTTACAAGATTTTAATAAAACATTTTCACCTAAACTTTGAGACCATGTTAGTGTAGATCAGCATTTCCCAATTAAATGTAGTCAGTGCCTCTCAGGGGGGAAAAAATTACAATGTTTTACTTTTAATTAAATACTAATTAATATAGTATCAGATTCTTTGTTTTTTATTATTATTAGTAAAAAAAATACAAAAAACATCAACATACATTTCAATAAGCAGAGGTTTTTTTTATATACTCAATTTGATTGTTGATAATTGTTTTTGCAAGTCTGAAGCTTTATCAAGTCAGTTTCGAGGCTTTGTTTTGGTTCCATAGTATAGCAACAGCAAGAATCCAGTTTCACACAAGTGCATGCCTCACTAAGTGGTTTAGTAAACAAGCTGTGCAGTAAATGCGACTAGCCCAAATTTCTTCGTCTGCCAGATAGATATAAATGTACCGACAGTATTTTTAATTTTCAATGTGTGAAATATTTTTAAATTTTTATTTTTTCGCGAAAACCTTAAGTCTACCTCACGGAACCCCATTTGGAAAATTCTGGTGTAGAGTAATATTTATACTATATATACATACACTAGATTTTTAAATATTCTATAAGAAATTTCTTCTTATTGCATGTTGTCAAATAAGATAGTGCAAAGTCCACTTTTGTCAATCAAAAGCGAACCCAAATCAGATACATGTAATATTCTCGAGGCCAAATCAAAGCTCGAAACATATTTTGCTAATTGTTTAATGCTTGGAAAAATATTATATTGTGCAATTTTATAAAACTTTATGCATAAGATAGACATAGAAAATGTTTTATTAGACACTTGTCTGAAATTTTTCATTCTCATCTTTTTACATCCATTGTTGTTTCCAGCCTGTGGCAGTTTTTTATTCAAGTCATATATTTTCCACTACCGGCTGGCTAGGCCTGTCTTAGATTCATATGCCTTATAATCTAACTTAAGACTAGGACAGGAACAACATCCAGTCCCCGGTCGTTAATTTGTCACTGAAACGGGAAACCCACATTTCACCAATGATAAATTTTTCGGCCATGCCTGAAATCGAACCCAGGACTATTAGCTTAGTAGACAGGCACGGCTGAGATGTTGGACTATACATATTAATACTACTTTCCAATTATTTTTTTTAATGTGATATTAACTTTGAAACTTTTCAGAATTTTGACACGATGGACAGTGGGGACTTCTCTCGGTTGCCCAACAGCGGCAGGAAGACCTCATACAGACCTTTTGACGACCATTCAGATGACAGTGAGACGTCTAGCGTGTGCTCGGAGCGTTCGTTTGACTCGTATAGGAGGCCTTCTGATGTGAGTAGCACCGGTTTCTAGCCTACATGGGCGGAGCTTCATTCAGCAGGGCTGTTATTAATTTGGTGGAGGAATCCTTGGAGCAGAGGAGATTATGTGCTAGTGTGTGGGGGGCCGTGTGTATCATCCATTTTTAAAAGGTCAACTTCAGGATTGATAAGAAACAACTACCATTTTCAGTGGTCTCATAGTATAAAGTGTCATTCTCATGATAGCCTAGACCACCAATGATGGGGAGATCATGGTTCGAATCCCGATTGGGGTTTACTGAGGGTGGCATTTCCTAAAATGTTTTCCACTCTCCCTCCTCACAAATGCAGTTACACTTCATCTAAATTCAACCTTACCCATCCTTATACATTAAAGTAATTAGTGCATATGCGCATAGCCCGAACAAATAGTAAAATGCACTGCTCAATTTTATAATTCCATGTAGTCATATCTTTGAAAATAAGTTTGTTTTTATGGAATGTTAATATTTAAATGCAAGACAGAACAGGGAAGCGTGATAATAGGAACCATTTTATCAAATAAACAAATTACAGCTTTCTAAAAGATAATATATTGAAAGCTGGATAGAAGAGAAAAGTCTACAAAATCCAAATTCAAAAGTTCACATTTTAAATACTGCACAACCTGGTAATTTTAGGGGTACAAAAAGTCCTGAAAACTACTCTTATAGTTTGCATTTTAAAACGTGTTCTTTTGGATCTACAATTTTCTTTTAAATTTTTTTTCTTTTTCTCAATAATAATATTGGATCCATCCTTTGGTGTGAATTTTATCTTTATATTCATTAAAAAGGTAAAAGTGTTTCCACAGAAAAAGGGGTCATGTTTTTCCCTTTTTTAGTTTTGTTTAGTGTTTAGTAGGTGTCTGCGAGTACGCCAAAATTTGAGTTTGAGTCAAGTTTTAGTATTTCTTAAGAATCAACTTGAAAATTTTAAGTTTAATTTATTCTGTTTGATTTTTAAGTTTTTATTTCTTAGCTAACAGAACCCTTAACAATTGTGTTTGATTACAAAAAATAACTTATGCACTTTGTATTAAATTTAGTTAAAAATATATGTGTTTATGTTTATACATTACATAAACTCAATTTGAAATTTTTTTTTTTTTTTACAAAAATTGTTCTGGAAACAAAAATTACCTTGAAATTCTGATATTATATGTGGTTTAAATATACAATATTAATTAATATTTAGTTTGGGTGATTTTCTAGAAGGATCCATCGATGTGCCAGTCTTATTTCGTAATTTACTTCATTTGGACGTATTTTAATGGGTTCTGCTGAAGAATTTTAAGACTTTGACTTTGTAGTAATCATCATCATTAACCATTTTCTGTCTGTAACTGGGTCAGTTTAGTAAAACTATCCTTCCACCACTCTTCCCCCTTTAATTTATTTCATTCTTCTCCTCTCAATTGTACACTTTCTGTTATCTGCTCCTCCAATTTCTTTCTTGGCCTCCTTTACAGTCTTTTTCCGACATACTCTTTTGCCAACATTTTCTTTGATATACTCTCTTTTCCCATCCTCATTACATGACCATACCATCTCACTCTTGCTTCCTCTACTATCTCATGTACTCCTGTACCCCCACCCTTTCCCGGATAACTTCATTCCCATGACCTCCACTTTCCTAGTCTCTCTTATATTTACTGTCCATGTTTCTGCTGCAAATGTGACTAGGTACAAAGAAAGTATGCCCTGTACAACACTTTGTAGTAGTCATTTTTTTAAATTGCATTTCTGTTTCATTTTCTACAATTTTATTACATTTATTTAATGGCACACTAAAACTTTGATTCTTACTTGATTTTGACCAGATCAATTTTAAACTATCTATAATTATGTCAAGCAGTGTGTGACAGCTTTATTTAGCTAAAAACTTGGGGGGGGGAGGGCTACGTTTACACAATAACAGTTTGCTATTTTAGATTTAGATTCAATCGCTGTTTTTTATAGTTGTACTATAAAATGAATAGCAATGAATATTTCAGGACATTCTACCTCTATTTTAATTTTTACATGGCATTGCATTTATTTATCTATAATATAAAATTAATCTCAATAAGGAAAACCTCTTCTCGCTTTATGAGGCAATTAATATAAAATTAAGCAATTTTAATTTGAATTAAAGGGCCTCCCACATTTAAAGACATAAATTTCCAATGCTCCAAATTTGTTTAGCTTGGCCTTTATTTTTTGTAATTCTTAAAACTATTTTTATTTAATGTTTTTGATGTGTGGTTTTTTTTATTTGTAATGTATTACTTGGTAATTATTTTTTTTTACCCAAACTGTTATTAGTTTTCTAGGTTTGTATCCTCCTCGTAAAAAAAAAGGCTTGGCTATGTGACTGTGCTTTCCCCCTTATTGCTTGCTTGCTGACCCCTCTTGTTAATTTTACCACCATGTTGGCTACACTTGAGGCAAGCGTATATTGTTAATTATATCGGGGATGATGAAAATTCCAGCCCCCAAGCAAGACAATCTTTGTAGTCTCTGTTAAGCCCTTGGAAATACAAAATTTTTCCGTTTTGGATCTATTTCAAATTGTTGACTACTAATTTGATTCGAATCTGAATAGATTATATTATAATTGAATTGGCTTAAGCCTGTATAAACCTTCAAAATTTTGTATCAGAAGTATCTAATCTTAATATTGGAAAGCTTTGGATTCGATGGGCTTAGCTCATAATTAGAATATATATAATTTTTAGTTGTTTAACAAATAAAATAAACAAACCATATTTTAGTAAGCCTAAATTAATTATTTAATTTGAACTTATTTTTATTTGACCCCAATTTTGTTAAGCATCAAATTCTATTATTTTTTTTAAAATAGTTTAAGATTTAAGTATGAGATATAATTAGGATTAGAGTCAGTTAGCCAAGGTTCGAATTCCATTCAAACTTGTAAATCTTGGATTCACACAGGTTAAATAAAAACCCAAACCGAATCAAAAATGTTGTTATTGAAATGTTACAAAATACAAATCAAATATAAGGCTAAATTGAACTTATTTTTCAATTTAGTCTAATAAAAATAAATAAGGTCAATAAACATTTATCAAATAATGGCTCTACAAGTCTCTTTAAATTAAGTCAAGTTATCAAAATGTTTGACTTTCTCTAGATTCGAATTTTGAATCAAATTTCATAAAATCTCAGTTGAGGATCTACTTGTATTTGAAATTTTGAAGCCAATACATAGGCCTATATTTCAAAAATTAATATTCAGAGTTTATAATCCAATACAATTCGGCTTTGAAATAAATCTTAGGTCTCTCGGTACTTAACACATTATTATTTACTAAAAACGAACTATGGGATTAACTCACAAAACTCGAAAACAAATAATACTTTTTTAAAAACAAATGCCAAACAATTTTCTCCAGATTATTGATTCAGCAGTCAACATAATTTTAAAATATCAGGAATTATGATTACAAAGTTTGTAGCACAGGAATTCAGGCAAGCGCTCGACTTTACCAGTGTTTGTAGCTGTTCTTGATTGATATATACGTAAAGATATGGGATGAATAGACTTTTTCTCGAATCTAAATCTTAGTAAATATGACAATCATAAGAGGTTAAAACTTTCTCACATTGGTATGATTTTTTTATTGATTTTTTTTTTTGTTTAATTCCAATTTTGTTCACATTAAGACGTGATAAATTGATGGTCTGGAGGCTGGTTATTAGATTTGTCATATATATATTAGGGCTGTCAAACTCGATAGCTCGATACCCTTGATTCTTACTGGTATAGAAAATTGATCTAATATTATGATTCTCACTACTTCGATTCTTACCTCTCAATAAAACTGTTAACTAAAAAAAACGGCAACATTCAAAATGGGTAATAATCGATTATCTCTCAAATTATTTTAATTGCTGTTTCACTTAAATGCCGGCAAATTGTAAATATACTATAAAGAACCAAATATAGTACGACCCCGAATATAATATGACCCTAACATTTTGAGGTGTTCTTCATGAAAAATAAATGGTCTCGAATAGAATACAACCTGATGATATGACAGTAGCAAGAGAACTAAACAACTTTGACACAAACCTTTATTTGTAAAAGTAAAAGTTAAGTGAGACTGTCAGAATATATGAACCGATTCTAAACAAACAATCGATATATAATACGTACATAGACTAGGGCTGGTAATTTTCCATAATATATCGATGTATCTATCATTATCAAATTAAAATAGCCTCTCTCCTGTAATTATATTTGTCACTTTTCATTTTTTAATATTTTATTCAGCCCTTTGAATAAGATAAGTTCAATAAAAATAAAAGAATCGACATAGTTAATAAAAATAGATAAAAAAAAAGTTTTCTTTATTTAATTCAATAGATTATTGATCTATCGTTGCCAAAACTTCATCACTAATTTCTGGTGAGCTAACGTCCGTAGGATCATTTATGGCGGACGGACGACTTAAATTTTTTGTAACATGTAACATGTTTTCTGTTTTTCGTTAAAGTCCGCTATTTATTGTATTAATTTTGAGTTTATTTTGAGTTTTTTTTTTTTTTTATTTTTAGTTTTGAGAACTTTTAGTGTGTTTGATAAATATTAATAAATATCTATATAATTGTGAGATTAAAGCTACTGTGTTGTAATGGTCGAGTCCAAGTTTCGCATTGAGGGGGGGGATTAGGGTATGAGGCACGTTAGATTTTCCATGCAATAAGGTTTGGAAAAATAATGAAAAAGGAAATGTTCAAGAATTGGAATCGAGAATCGAAAAATCGAGGTTGAACTTAAGAATCGGAATCGAGTAAAACAAATATAGTGACATCTCTAATATTTATCTTATATTTTTTGAATCCTCAAATCTTTAAATAATGTACAGTTTTACTTAACGTAAAAATATTTAAAATTTCGTTTTAAAAAGAGTTGTTTAAGACTTGGTGCCATTGACCCAAAAAAAATGCAATTTGGTCTGTCCCGCTTTTTTTAGTTAGGTAATGATATTAATACAGTTTTGTACTTTTTTTTGTGATTTTGTTACTCTTCCACCAAATACACACATCTCTATAATTCCTTTTATTAAAAGTGCTTAAAAATTGTTATTTGAAGTCAAGGTCTTCATAATTTTATTCAAGATACTTTTTTGAAATTTCTAGGATCTCGAATCTCTTGAATACCATTGGATTGAAGTGATTCTAGGAATCGTATATTCAAGGGTCTCAGATAGATGTATAGATATATTATAATCTCTTGGAATTTTCATTACTGGCTCCTTAAGGTTTTGTCTCAAGTCTGTCAAACTCTGACCTACCTTTTATCTATTAATGTTGGTCCTTTTTTTTCTGTTGGTGTTTTTGTTGTTTTTTTATTGTTTTGTTTGTGTATGTTATCTATCTTCCCCCCAACCCTGCCTCTGAATGTCTATACTAACACCTACAACCTGAAGCAGTCTTTTTCTTGGAGCGGTTCACAGCAGCGCCTCTACAGGGACCTTTTGGAACCAACTACCAAGGTAATGCCAGTGAAACTCATTCCTTCTACAGATTACTTCCCAAAGTAATTACTCTTCTTAACTATTCAAGTCTGGTTAATCTTGTATGAATCCAGACATTTTCAATTTAAATTGTTTTAAAAATGACACCTGACACGGGAATCAAACCTGGGACTTTTGGCTTAGCACACTAAGTTCTGCCACTGTGCTATCCAGGGTTCGTCCCATGCTCAGGGTCATTATTCAGTCATAGTTTAAAACTTGAGTCTCTGATGGAGGTGGTCCCTTCGATACGGGCAGTGGCGTAATTGCAATGATTTGCAACTTTTGTGTTGATATTCCAGACATTTTTATTTTAAATTAAATAAGAGTTTTTTTGCTTAATAACTTGAATAATATTTTTAATAAAAATGTATTGAAGGATGAAGGATGCAAAATCTAATTTTTCAATCTAAAGCAAAGTCAAATCAAATTATAAAAAATATTTTCAAAGCTGAATCGAAGTTCAAATCATCATTATCACTATGCACAGTTTCCTGCCACTGGCAGTCTGTCTCGAACATAAGCCTCTCCATTTACTTCTGTCCTCCCACCACCTTTCTTCCTCCACGCCGGCCTCTCCACCTGTCGCTGGGTCTTCCTCTTGAAATTCTACCCCGCCACCTCCATTTCGAGCATCCTATTTGGAATCCTCTCCTCTTCACATGTCCATACCACCTTAATCTCTCCTTCTCTATCCTATCCTGCAGGGGTTCCTCCTTCACTCTCTCTCACCCTGTCCATCCTTGTCCCTCCTAGCCTGTATCCTTCTCTTATCTCTTTTCTTCATCCCCCAGGTTTCTGGTGCATGCTGCAATACTGGGACATAATACACCCTGTATATCACTGTTTTGCTTATCTCTACTACAGACCATATTTCTGACGCTTTTGTAAAAGGCCTCCACTTTCCTCCCTCTCTCTCCAATTTCTCTTTCATTTCCTTTTTCCTCAAAATATTCAATGGTGTAAAAAAAAATTATATTACGCACAAGTTAATTCTATAACCTTTGAACATTAAATATAATTAACAAAATGTTATATTGATAAATAAATCTTAACAGATTTTGTTCTAGCCTGATAAATCAAGTTATTATTTGAGATTAGAAACCTTGTATCCTTAAGGAGATTTGATTTGAGGATTGAAAAAAAAAATTTATGAATTATATTAATATGGATATTATGATTAGTAGTGGGTAATCCCAACATAATTATAGGACAAACTTAATAATCAGACCCCCAACTTATTAATTTACCACTTAATATAAACAAAATAAGAATTGAGGAGGAAAAATATAGTATCGATTTGGGAAAGTTAAACATTGTTGCTTATTTTCTAAGATTTAAGTGTGTATTTAGCTTTCATAATATTTTATTAACAAAGCTATTTAATTGTCCAAGCTGTAATTCAAATCTAATGAATATTTGAATCAAGGATTTTTGACGGTTAGCGCAACCCCAGAATTTATTGTTTTAAATTGATTTTGAATTGAAGAGTGTTTATTATTATACCACAAAAAAAAAAGTTCTAATTTAGCTATCATTTGACTAAATGTTTCTTTACCAATTACAGATTTGAGACAAATATTATGTAAACTTGCCTTTCATCCAATAAGAATAACTCGACCGATAAACTTTTGCTTTCAGGACATTTCTGATATAATTGCCAACTGTGCGAGTACACACTGGTCGGATCGCAAGGAGGGGTTGGTAGGCCTTCAAAACTACTTCACCCACGGCAACGTACTAAGTGGGTCTGAACTTAAGAAGATCACTGAGATATTCACCAAAATGTTCAACGACTCTCATACGAAGGTCAGTTCAACACTACTTCTCTCTCTCTCTCTCTTAAAAGTGTAAAAAAATTACTCCTTTCACTTTTTGTAACCATGATGATGTAATTTATTATTATTTATTATTATTATTATTTATTTTTTATTATTATTATTTTTTATTATTATTATTATTATTATTATTATTATTATTATTATTATTATTATTATTATTACAGAAAAAAACTTTAAAATCCAGGCCCCATACCATTAATCTATCACCTAAATGAATGTATGACTTTTATAGAAGATGTATTATAATTAATAAAAAATATTAATATTTAACTTCAATTTCTATTTTCTATCTCAACTTTAGAATTAATTAAGATACAAATTTGAGTTTCAGGATTCATAGTTAAAATGAATACTCGTATTTGTAAATTAGAGAATTCGACCCAAGTCTATTTAATAGCATTAGGTGCTCTGTTTACCAAATAAAATAATTTAACTATCTGAAGTATCATTGGGTCAACTTCTGTGTTCTTGAGATATAGTGCTTCCCTCCAGACCCAATGTTCATGGGTTCAAATCCAGCTGAAGTTAACAGATTTTCCCCGGGTGATAAAAATCCGTAGGACAACTTTCTTCATAGGGAGACTAAAGCCGTCTTTCACATGTAAAAGATCCTTGGAAGTTATCTTGAAATACCTTTCTGGCAAAATTAGTAGGCCCTTTCCTACTCGCTCATAGAATTTCAGTGCTGAGGGCAATGTAAAACCGCCACACTTTCTGAACTTCCCTAGTAAATGTGCTTACTACCAGATGGAGTGGACAGCACTAACCAGTCTAAAGGCTCAGTGCATGTCCAGTTCCGGATGGTTGGTAAGCGCATCAAATCAACCTTCGCATTGTTGACTCATCAAAGTGTCAATAGCTATTGTACATATAAAGACATGTTCAAGTTAATTTAATAAATGTGAAGCAAATGAGGGGAACACCTAATATTATTCTGTATCCTGCCGGTAATGAGTTATTGAGGTTATGTTTACCACGAGTCGGTATCTTTGCAGGTGTTCAGCATGTTCTTGGACACTCTTAACGAGCTTATACAGGCCCACAAGGCTGACCTAGGGGACTGGCTCTACTGCTTGTTAACTAGACTCCTCAACAAGCTTGGCGGGGACCTCCTTGGCTCCATCCATGCCAAGATCCACCGCGTACTCAATAACGTCAGAGACAGCTTCCCTCACGACCAACTTCTGGCCTGCCTTCTCAGGTATTCTCGCTTGACCAGAGGGACTCTCGGAGTGTGATTAGTACTAGAACATTTGACTTACAGTCGAGTTTCAATAGTTGTCTTAACTCGACTAGAAAAATTTGAGTGTTCTGAATCTTAAATTTTAATTTTACCCAGTTGTAGCGTCCCTTGAATCTTCCCTTGTTTTAGCGTCTCTTGAATCCTCCCTAGTTTTAGCATCCCTTGAATCTTCCCTTGTTTTAGCGTCCCTTGAATCTTCCCTTGTTTTAGCGTCTCTTGAATCTTCCCTAGTTTTAGCGTCCCTTGAATCTTCCCTTGTTTTAGCGTCTCTTGAATCTTCCCTTGACTCTTCCCTTGTTTTAGCGTCCCTTGAATCCTCCCTAGTTTTAGCATCCCTTGAATCTTCCCTTGTTTTAGCGTCTCTTGAATCTTCCCTTGACTCTTCCCTTGTTTTAGCGTCCCTTGAATCCTCCCTAGTTTTAGCATCCCTTGAATCTTCCCTTGACTCTTCCCTTGTTTTAGCGTCCCTTGAATCCTCCCTAGTTTTAGCGTCCCTTGAATCTTCCCTTGACTCTTCCCTTGTTTTAGCGTCTCTTGAATCCTCCCTAGTTTTAGCGTCCCTTGAATCTTCTCTAGTTTTAATTTTCTTGAAAAAAAATGACTTTATTGAATTCACTTTTAACAGTGTTGCCTACTTGATGATTTTGAGACTTTTTTGCTAAGCAAGTAGGGTTATATCTTAACTTGATGCACCTACGGACTCTAAGCACTATCACACTTACACACCAATGTAATAACTAGAAATAGAAGCAAGAAAATTAGTAGTTCACCCTACAGGGCTTATCGTCTGATAGCACTTTCCCCTCTTCCACCGACGAGTATAAACACTCACTCTACTATTTATGCTTGGATAGTATTGACTTGCATTTCAAAATTAGCTTTTATCTGCTTTTCTATTCTGGATATATATATGCTTCCACGGTCTTTTTTAATCTACATCCTGGTGGGAAAGCCATTTTTGTGAATAAGCCAAATAGTCCAAGTTTTACCCGATTTTAAAAAAACTTCAAGATCAGACCAATAAGTTGTGACAATGTAAGAGTATTTATAGAATTAAATAAGAATTTATGGTTTTTTGTCTCAATTTTATATCTTTAAAAACTCACCGAATAAAACATAGTAAAATTCTATGTTGACTTGCCACTACATCACAATTTGGCAACTTTATTAATAAATTATTTCATAACAAAAAAAACATATTTCCTTTTGTATGATTTTAAAAAAACTATACAACTATATTAACATCTGAATTTTTATGCCAATTTTATAACATTTTGTTTCATACAATATAATCTTTCTAAAAAATGTAAATTAGTGTTTATGGTTTATGGATGGTTCTTTATTATAAATTTGTATTGAAATACTTGTAGTATGCATATCGCTATATAGCACTCAAACTCTAAATAAAACTCTTTCGTTTTCATTAACATTTGATTTAAACTAGACTTAAAATTAAAAATGCCTTTTTTTTACACCACCTAGCAATTAATCTTTGCTCTGGTTAAAAATGTAGAATAGTTGCACTCTAGACAAAGCGTTATAACATCCGAGAGAATGTGGTTTGACGATCTATTCATGTATGTGGAAAACATGTGAGGTATGAATGATTCGAAGTTTGCCGTAAGTGTAGATCTAGGTGCCATGCACCTGGAAAACCAGGAGAACACAGAGAATTTTTCAAAATCTAAAAAAAAATATATACTGGAATATTTGTTAATTTGGGACATTTTACTGAAAGCTTAGGTCTTTGGATGGACGAAAAAATGGAACTGAAGAATCAAGCATGCTGGTTCAACCATGTCTTAGTATCCCTACCAAGGGTTGTGAAGCGACTGAAAATGTACTCCCCCATCAATCTTAAATCATCCTGTCATTCAGTCAGTCAGTTTGGTGAAAAATGAAATTTTACTATGCCTTTACCCAATCTAAACTGCTTGGAACAGTGGGGATTTCTTCTGGAAAATCTAGAAAGCATAATGAATTTGGTAGTAAGATAGTGGCAACTCTCATCTGTCCGGCCTGTAAACCACCTGCTCCTCACTCTCTCACTAGAACCTTAGCGCTCTTGACAGTTTTGTGCGAAACTGCTTCAGGTTTCTGGTGGATCAGACACAGACTCCCAACGGCAAGGTGAAGGTAGCGATGCTGACCTTCCTCAACCAACTAGCGTCAGTGATGGAACCCCCGACCTGTTTGGGTGCCTCCCCGCACGCCTCTTCTGCGCTAGCCAAGGTCATAACGTGGACAGGCGACAAGTCTGGGGACATCCGGCGGGCAGCGCAGGCCTCTCTCATAGTTCTCTTCAACCTCGATACTCCTCACGTCACCATGATACTCTCCAGTCTTGCGCCAGAGTACCAGGTCTCTTTTCATCATTGTTATGTAAGATTATATGTAGGCGTGCTGGCGAGATATCACAAGTTAAGGCTACTGTCTCAATGCAAACTAATATGATCTCTCAGGGTGTCTAGCAACTTGGAAAACAGGGAATTTTATATAATTTCTGAAATTTTCACATATACACTAAAAAAATATGCATATTTTCATTCATAATAGTCATAATAACATAAAGTTGATATTTTTAATGTCTCTATATGATTATTATTTTAGCACCGTGTCTTACTACCCGTTCGGGTTGTATGCTTAAGTACTAATTACGCTAATGGATTAGGAATTGGGAGGGTTGAATTTAGAGGAAGTGAACCCACATTTACGTGGAGGAAGAGTGGAAAACCATTTAGGAAAAACCACCCCCAGTTCACCCGACCAAGATTCGAACCTCGATCTCCCCGTCCTCTGCAGTTGAGCTCAACACGACTAGCGCGTGAGTCAACTATGCCACCGAGGTGGGTCTCAATATGATCTCACTGAAATCTAACTACCCAATATCTCAACGCTTCAGGCTGAAATATTTTAACCTCTTCCTAGAGTGACACAATTTCAGAATGTGAATCTTTCTAATAATAGTGTACATCAAGTGACTGTAAAAGTTGGAAATTGGCTGTGGAAATCCTGAAAAAGTCTGGAAATTTTAAAATATATTTTGGCTAGACACCCTGTTACACTTCCAGGAAAGAAGATTTGTATTAATTGACAAAACTAGGTTTTAAGCCTGAGTAAATCCAAGATTCTTAATTTTTAATCTTTGCTTACTAACGCGTATCCAATGTTGTAAAATGAAGATGTCTTAAAACGGAATCATATATTTTATAATCAAGTGTTATGAAATATAAATTGAATATTAGAATAAATTATATATATTTAAATCTAGACCATAAAAATAATCAGGTCAATAAACCAAGCTTCAATAATAAATAGATTATAATAATTACAAAATTTACAAGTTTCTATGCTCAAGTCAAATAATGGATGCACACTAACTAATTTAAAAAGTTTTACTTTCAGATTAGAACCAAATTCCATCAATTCCAAATCTGGGATATATTTGAATTTGCAATTTCAAATCTTTCAAATATAATGATTGAACATTTAGAACAAAACACAAACCCCTGCAGGATTTGAATTCAACTATTCGAAGCTTTGAACAGGCTTACTAAATATTTAAGAGTCATTTATAAGGAACAAAATAATTGATTATGTCCTGATTGTCATTTTTAACTCTGACATTGCAGGAAGCGGCAGCTTCTTTAGTCCAGAACCACTTGCGTCGCAGTAGTCAAGGGGGTGGAGTTGTTGGGGGCGGATCTTCTTCTCCTCCCTCGCTACAATCCCCTAGCACTCCTCAGCACCCACGAACCCCGAGAGCCCATACCTTCGACCTTGACGACAGTCTCAACCCAGAAGAGGTGTATAGGTGAGTGTTGTTTTAGGTCTTTGCGAGCACCAAGGTTTCATCTTGGAGCGCAGTCCTTGATGAAAAATGAACTCCAAATATGCCTCAGCTTTGGCTTTGATTCATAAGTAAAATTCCAGATTTGCTAATTAGGAAGCTTTGCTATTTAAAAAAATGTGAAGTTAATATACATATTTATATTAAGTTTTTGTCATTTTGTAATGTTATGTACATCACAAATTTAATGTTCACATCAAAAAATATAAACAATTAAACCATAATTTTGTGATTGTAACTTTATTTATCATTTTATGGGGGGAAATGCTAATTGTATTTGTACTATAGTATTTTTACTTACTTATATCATATTGTAATGTTGAAAGCCTTTGACCTTGAGATTAAGATTAATATTTACGTTTTATGTGTGTGTCTGAACACAAAAAAGTTAATTTTACAATTATGTATGTCTGTCTCTCTTTCTATCCTAGACACATATCTGAAACTGTGTGATATATTTTGTTCAAACTTGATATTTAGATTTCATAGGGCAATACCTTGAGCAAAAGTATCTGGAAATAGTTTTTCACGGTAGAATAGAATTTATTTTTATTTAAAAAAATATAAATCACTTAAGGGTAGTTTCATATAACTTATTTTGGATTATTTTTCCCCCTCTAGATGTAATACATTATATAAAAAATGTGTAAGATTGTTTTGTATCATTCATTTTAAATAAATTTAATACCTATATATTGCCCCAACATTAAATGATTTGTTTTAGTATTCAAACCTCAATTTTTCTTCGAGAATATTTCATATTATTCAATTAGACTTTGCTTTGAATTGAAAAATTAGACTTCACACACACCTACAAAACAAACACAAATTATTCTTATTCGCTAGAGAAGTAACACACTATGTGCCCCCCTCCCCCTAAGGTCCTTGCGGCGCACAACGGCAGAGATCCAGAACTATAGCTTTGACGCGGGGTCAGGCAAGATCTTGGAGCGAGACCGAGATACGACAAGCCAAGACTCGGGCATCAGTCAGATGTCTATCGGGGCCGGCCTGGAGGAGCAGCTCGAAGCCATGAGCATCAACGGAACTGGCCACGGCGCCTGGAACAACACGTCCCCCACCCACCGTCTCAACGCTCTCAACAAGGAGACTGCCAGCAATGGCATCATCCCCAGAGGTACAAACCCCATAAGTTATTGAATAAAATAAAATAAAAAACTCCATGGCTTTAATTCGCAGTAGAGCTATACTGACCAAGCAGCTTCCGCTATTAGCAATAATTGTGCTGACATCTGCAAATAGAGGATGTCATGTGGTCAGCACAACGAACCCTATGGCCGTTGAGCTCACTTTTTCTTAGACCAGAGCCGCTACCTATTTATTCAAGTAGCTCCTCGTTGGTTCTCACGAGGCTGAGTTTGACCTTGTTACAAACCCACTCCTTCACAGAAAAATTCTGGAAATGCCGGGGATCGAACCCGGGACCTTCGGATCTCAAGCCAGGGACTCTGACCACTATACCATAGAGGCGGTCTTGAATAAGATAGTAATAATATAAAAAATCCCACACGCAATTAGTTTTAGTATTTTAAAGAAAATACTGGTCTTGTAAATCATAGATAAGTTTTTTACTTATTATTGTTGTTGTTGTTGTTGTTGTTGTTGTTATAATAATAATAATAATAATAATACTATAGTTTAACATGGGATCCGAGCCACGGTGGAGGCCTGTCACTCCACACATTCACAAGTTGTGATTAATACACGTCTTGTCAGAGGTGAAGGGAGGGTTTGGCAATAGACTAAACAATGGAATAATTGTTCAAAAATCGATTTGATAAAAAAAAATTGCATTGCTTGAGCAGATGCGTATTTCATACCTTAACAATGAGTGTATTTAAAATAGCTTCAATTATATACCGACAAATTATAAAATTTATTTTAATTCAAAAGCAAGCAGCCAAGGTCACACCTAAGGAAATGAAAGAGTAATATGCATCCCAGGCACCTGCATTGTTATCATTAATTTGTATTTAAATCAACAAAATTGACCAGAATTTGCATCCAAAAATGCTAAAATGAATTCTAAATATGGTTTGGTAATCATTTTAATGTGCAAGGTAAAAGTTTGTACAAACATGTCTTGCAAAATCTTGGTGTCTCAAGGTATCGAACAAACAGCGACATTATACTTTTTTCCCCTTACAGAAACCCACCACCAAGAGGATTCGGAGGCACTCCGCAAAGTGATGGAAGTACTCTCGACAGGAGTGGAAGGGGAGGCCGAGGGCTCTGAGGCGGAACGATTGGTAGCGCTCACACAGCTCATCAAGCTCATTAGAGAGGGCAGTACTTTAGCTATCATGGAGCAATTTAAGTGAGTTGGCTAGCCACTTGTTATGTGTTTTTCTCCACATTATAGCATGTCCGAACTAAAATACGCAAATAGAGTAGGAATATGGATGTTAGAGCTTTAAAGGAAAGGAAATGACCTGCTTCGGTGGCCGCGTGGTCTAAAGCACTAATCTCGTGTTGGACTAGACTGCCAAGGACAGGGTAATTGGGGTTCAATCCCAGTCAGATGCATTGATGGTGGTTTTTCCTAAATATTTTTCCATCCATGTAAATACGGGTGCACTTCCTTTAAGTTAAGCCTTCCTAATCCTTAACCCATTAGTGTAAATAGTACAAGGCGTATAACTTAAACAAGGGGTAATACGTGTTTCTTAAAAGAAAAGAAAATAAAAAGTACCCACGTTTATGTGTGAGAAGGGGAACATATTAAGGTAAAAACCACCCCTTGTACACGGGACCAGGATTTGAACCTTGATATCCCCGTCACCAGTAATCCAGTCCAAACACGAGAATGAAGCTTTAGACCATGCTTTTTATTAACCAACACTAATTTTATGAAGATATTGTTTCGACATGCTATATGCTGACTATCCTTACTTCCAAATACAAACACCATAACTAGACCTTGCGCCAAGTTTTTCCACTATTTAAAACTGATGAAAATCTCAATTTTGCGTTGTAATCTGTTAATTTATCTTAGGGACTCTAACCTGCCAGATATATTTTATTATACAAAGAAATCTCTACTAACATAGGGTTTTCAATGACTAAATCAATAAATATTGTTAAAATTCAACTTATATAAAAAAAAAATTAACTTTTATTAAGTTGTGCCGTGTCGAAGACCACATCATGTGATGGTTAAAAAGTGACTTTTTTTTAACATACATTAACAAGGTAATTGAGTACAGTATCATCATCAACTGTCTCCAGACCAGGCCGGGTCATGCCTGCATCTTCCACTAGCCTTCCACCTTTAATCCTCCTTTAATTTGTTTCCATTCTTCTCCTCTCACTTGCAGACTTTCTCTTATCTGCGCCTCCCATCTCTTTCTTGCTTGGCTTACGTTGAAGACTTTTTCCCTACATACTTTATCTCCTTCATTCTCTTTGGCATCCTCTCTTTTTCCACTCTCATTACATGCCCATACCATCTCAGTCTAGTTTCCTCTCCTATATCATGTACTCCTTGTACCCCCACCCTTTCCCAGATAACTTCATTCCTAAACCTGTTTCTCCTCGTGACGGCTAACATGCTCCTCACAAACCTCATTCCCATGGCTTCCACTTTCCTAGTCTCTCTTACATTCAATGTCCATGTTTCTGTTGCATGTGTGACAATGGGTACAAAGTATGCCCTGTACAACATTTCTTTACACTTCAAGGGCACTTCTCTTCTCCATAGCAGGTATCTTAAACATCTATAGAACAACTCTCCCTGCTGTCCTCTTCTCATTAGATCCTCTCTACTCCCACTCTTCGCTTTGATCATGCTTCAAAGATATTTTACGTTCTATACCTTTCTCAGCTCTCCTCCATCCAACTTTATATCTTTACAAGGCCTTATCCTTTTCCTTGTCTTTACCATCACTTCACACTTTGCCGTGCTAAATTTCGCTCCACACTCTTTCTCATCTCATTCCTGCAGCTGTTCTTGTACTTCTTTTCCTTCTTCCCACATACATTAGAGTCATCAGCAAACACACCAAACATTATGTTGACATAACTTTAAAAAAAAAAGAGTTGTCGAGTGTGGGAAGATGGCCTCATCATGGTGTTTCCCGCAGGACGCTTCTTCGAGTACTCTTGGAGCAGTTGGCCAAGCCTGAACCCAAGATTCGTGTCCAGGTGCTTAACATCTTCACCGAGATGCTCAAGAAGCGCTCCATGGCCACATGTTTCCAGAACTTTGTCGAACTCCTAACTCTCAAAGTACTCATGGAGAATAAGGACCCTTGCAAGGAGGTTGGTACTATTACACTTAAGTTAAACTTTGTTTTAAATGCCTTGCGCTCTCGAGTTGTTCAATTGGTTGGTTTTAGGTTGTTAGACATAATTTTTCTAAAGTTCACTAAATCAGGTGGTCCCTTTCTTCATAACCTGTGGGTCGTAGTTTGACTTGATGAAAAGTGTTCTATTATAGTTTAGAGGGAATTAATTGAGCTCCAAATAATTAATTTTTTTTTTTGATGGGAGCTTAGAAAATGCGAGAAGGTTTTTATAATAAAACTTTTTTTTTTTT
>CABFWO010000553.1:71371-102342 GCA_902155825.1 Timema genevievae
TTTTTTTTTTATTTTTTTTTTCAAAATAATTGAATAAAGTATTTCTTTAGTAGAAAAATAGAGTTTAATTTTTTTCACGTTAATATTAACAGCTGTTGAATATTTGTCATGAGCAAAGCTGCATTAGATGGGAAACTTAATGAATAGATAAAGTTAACATTAAATTCTAGGACACCCTTGACAGATTCAAGAACTTATAAAGCCACTGTGTGAAGATATTAAATTCTATGTTTTTGCTAAAGCACTATTTGATTTCTTTTGACTAAAAACTTTATTTGCTATAAAAAAAATTGCAAAAACACTGTTCTTAACTCATGTTTCCCCGACCCCCATCCCCATCCCTCTCAACGGCATTTATTTAAAATTTGGAGTGATTCATTTTGACAATGATTTCCAGAATTTTCATAATTTTTGTAAGAAAAATATGACCAAAAATATTTGAAGGGGAACTTGAAATTTTTTTCCCCCTGGCAACAAATTCTTGAGTTATAACAAGAACTATTTTTTATTTTCTTCTTTTTTTTATTTTATTTTTTTTTAAGATAAAAGCATCTACTTCAAGGATTATCATACCAAAGTTTACAGATTTTAGTAACAAAGAAACATTCTATTTATCATTCACATCAAGTTTTTTTTCCCAGAGGCGTTTACCTGAATAAAATAAAGCAGGAGATTTGAGAACCTATTACATAAGGGTACAATATTTCAGAAAAAAAAATGGGCATCAAATAAAGGTTTAAAGATAAAGGGAAATAAAAGCACTAAATAGAAGAAAAAAGATTCAGCTAAAATGTTTTTGTTTATAATCATAGCAAGGTGAATATTTTTAAAAAATCTTATTTTTAAGGGTGTGCAATTAGGCAATTTTTTAATCACTAAAGAGTCTAGTTTGAATCAAATGAAAACATAGAGGGTTATTTTCAAGTTTTGAGTATAAGTACAAACATAGAATTTTTGGAATGAAATTTTTTGTGAAAAAAAAAATATATATATATATATAATCACATAGATTTAGAATTATATTTAATACGATTGGAGACTCTTATTTGCTATGAAATAATAATAACTTAAAATCTAATCTAACTAATTGAACTCAGAATTTCAGAGAAAAATCGCTTGTACAGATTATTCATATTTTTCGACTTTGGTAAAAATTGTCTAGTCTAACTCAAATTTTCGAGTATTCACACACTTCTTCTTATTTTTATAAGATTTATCAAGAAAAGTACAAAATTGACATGATGCCCAAAACAGAAATTGCGGCGAGTGCCTCTTTAGTCGGCTGTTAGGTATTTGTTTGAAATATCCCTTACCAATGTCTAGACATGTTTTAAAAGAGACTTCAAGCTTATTTGAATATTATCTAATTCAACAAAAACATTCTCAATTTATTTGTGTAATCTTAGTGACGTGAAGGTATCTTAAATCAACATGTCACTACCCCCCTTACGTGTGGCTTAAACTGTCAGGATCTGAGGATGCGGGAAGTGGCCGGGTTCTGATCATGTGGGTTTGTAATTGATGTCCGGCTTTGGTTTTTATTGTACTCCTAAGTTCTATCACAAAATGCGATGTTGATGAGAAATATTAAAAGGAAATGGAAAAACTTAATAGATTTACTTACAAGCTCATGACAGAATTAATTATGCAAGGAATTCTTAACCATTGGCTTGACTGACCTCTAGGTGATCCTACTCAGTTTATGAACCTCGGTACTTTGGGCTCAATGGTAGCTATCCAATACACATACTGATGATTCGGTGTCCTAAACCGCATAGCCCCAAAAACGGGCATAGTGACCCCCTAGACTTGATGGTGATTAGTCAGCCCTGTTAGCTTGGATACACTATTATTTATCCTGGCTTCTAGCCTGATTTACCTTGAGGAATGCTGACACTTTGTCTATGTTGTCAGCGCATATGTTCTATTTGTATACTAGTTAATCACAACACTTTGCAATACTTGTATTGTCATTCGTAATCCAGAACACAACAAATGTTAAACAAACACATGCCTCAATTTAGACCATGTCAAACATTTATTCTATTTTTGAACCAAATTTATACAAACGCCTGTTTTTGTGCACAGGTTCTACGCTTTGCGGAGGGCTGTGCAGCTACGATGGGAACGGTGCTGCCCCCAGATATTGTCATCAGAGTGTTGAACCCTCTCATCAAGACAGGAGATTTCCCCGTGAACCAGGGTGCCATCAAAATGCTGACCAAGCTAGCAGAGAACCGTCCACGGGACACCGTGGAACCGTACTTGGAGGAGGTCATGCCAGGTCTAATCAAGGTCAGTTTACAGGTTTCAACTGCGCTACCAAGCTCTAAACTTTAATCAAATGTATTTTTTTATTTATTATTGTTGTTGTTGTCCGTATAAATTTATGGTAAATAAAGTGATTGGATTTTAATTTAGAAATTAAAAAATTCTATAAGTAAATATTTTTAGTTAAAAAGTTAACAAATAAACTCTCTTTTAAGTGGTGTAGTACAAGAAATAGAAAAACTATGGCTAAAATATGTACATACCACACAAATCAAATACATGAGGTTAAAAATCTATAATTTAATTAGTTTAGACATTGTTTCTTCTCTTGTATTTTTAGATATTTACTTTTGGTCACTTACCTTTTCTTCTGTTGCTTAGATCTCCAACTTAGAATAAATGTAATAAAACTAGATAACATAAATTTGTCATAACAATATTTCAGTCTGTCATCTAAATTATTGTATTTGCCTGTTGGTGTACATGTGTAATAATATAATAAGAAACTTTTGTCGTGGCTGTTCTCTTGTGTTACTGACTACGTATCTGTGTGGTTGCCTGTCGAAGCAGGCCTATGACAACGAGGAAAGCTCTGTGCGCAAGTCGGCAGTCTTCTGCATGGTGGCGCTCCACGCTGCCGTCGGGGAAGAAGCAATGAAGCCCCACCTGGCTGCACTCAACGGTAGCAAACTCAAGCTGCTTCACCTTTACATCAAGCGCGCTCAGACGGGCTCCAGTGTCCCCACCTCGCCCAAGAACGCCCCACCGTAGGGTGTGCTTAGGTTTGTGTCTCAATCATTGGGTGTGTTAATGAACTGTGGTGTGTGTGTTGATCTTGCACGTAAAATATATTTTAAGTTATTTGTTCCTTTTACATGTTCTTATCTGGCTGTCCCAATATTCTTTTCCTTTCTCTCCATTTTGTTTTTTGGTTTCTTCATTTAGGAAGTTGTGTTGTGCATTTCACAGTCACTCGTGATGATTTCCGATAGATTGAAACCTAGGTCGGGGGATTTTCTTCAAGAAACAACCCTTACCTCTTTGTCCATTGGCAGCATTGTAAAGTGTGAACTGTGTTTTTCTTTTCTTTGTAAAAGCCATATTGTGTTTGTTCTCGTTTGTGTGTTTCCATCCATCTTTCCTGTCTGTACCTTCTTCTAAATATAACATATTTTATAGAACAATTCACATAAAACTAACAATGTATCAAATTATATATTTCTTTAATCCAAATCTTAAAGTTTCTTTCGAATCTCAAATCCTTGAATTATTAAAAAATACCTTTAGTTAAAGTTAAAATATTTAAAATTTAATTTTAAAAAGTTGTTTGAAGCTTGTTGCCATTGACTAATGATATTTTGTTTGTCATTTCTATCAGGATTCGCCCATAAACCACTTAACGCTTTTGATGGGGGTTGAGGGGGTAGGTTCTAAAGTCTAAATGGTTTTTACATGAAAGTGGTGGTTCAAAAAATTAATTAAAAAAAAGTGTTATTTAATTTTATGGATGATCCCTATGTCATAAACAACAAAAAAGACACTTTTATTTTTTTAGTAAATTAATAATATTGTGTCTGTTTTTGTGATTTTTTTTCTATCCTCCCAAATACACAAGTCTATATTATAATTCATTTTACCAATAGCTTCAAATTGATATTTGAAGTCAAGGTCACTACCATTTATCTCCTATAAAATTGCTTAGATTTTTAACAAATTTTGAGTTTGTTTTTCTCAATTTTGTGAATTAAGTGCTCTCATTTTTGTTTTGTTTTATATATATATATAAAAATATATGTGTAATTTTTTTCGATACAGATTCCCAACCTGGGACTGTAGCAGAGAGAAGAGAGAATCGACTACTCTCCGACTGAAGTGACAATTTCAAGATGTGTGTGGATGTTGGGTTATTGCTGTCTCCCTTTTTACCTCCCCCATCAACACTAAACTGTTTCAAAAATGCGTGGCTCTCGCTTACATACAAAATATTTACTTATTCTTATTTGCTTGTTTTGTTTGTTTGTTTGTTTAGTAAATCAATAGACTGATGTCTGTTATATCAACTTAACATACGTTTTAAAATTTTAAGAATCTTTATATTTGGGTAGTGAAATATTCCCTTTTCTAGTTTAGTTTTGTTAACTATGAACATAATTTTCTCCTCATAACTCTGAGCATATTTAATTTTTAATTATTTTTGTCTGACAACAAATCTTTCTAAAGATGTAATATGAGTTGACCCACATTGAACATTTGTTATTGATTTTTAGTCGATGTTGTTTGTGACAGATTCTGACTTTAGTGTCATAAACCTGTTGATATTTAATGTTAATTTTGTATAAATAAATGTGACATAAATTAAGTTTTAATAGTGCATGAGCCTTTGTTAATGTACAAATACTATTTGTTTTAAAATGAAATAACACTATGATTATAAATCTTTTTATCTCAGGTTTTAAAACCACTTGGATTGAATTACTTTCTTCTCTTCTTTTTTTTTTTTTTCTCTCTGTGATTGTCTAAATATTTTAATGTCTAATTTTCTTTGACCTAGCTTGTACAAAATGTAATGTTTACTAGGGATGTTTGAAACCCACTTTTTCAATTCAGTCAAGTCAAATTGAAAAATATGAAATAATCCTGAAGCCAGATGGAATTTTTTTTTGTTTTGTTATGCTTTGGGGGGGATTGCTTCTGTGACAGCGACAATGATGACGGTGATAATTGAACATCAACATCACAAAATGACAAAAAATTGAAGATAAAATATAGATTTCAACTTAAGATATTTTCGATGGCAAAACAAAGTCGAAGTATTTCAAGCTTTGCACCTTCCTAATGTTTACATAGAAGAGTGTAGGGAACAAGTATGGAGGCCAAACTCTATATGGCTCTCGGAACGAAAAGAGGAACACGACCACTTTTGGTTTGCATCTTTTATTTTCCTTATAGTTCTCAAATCATGTGGAAAACTTTGAAAAAATTTGGGCTTCAACGATTACAAAGCTTAACCAATGAGAAAAAATATTTACAGCTAAGATACCAAATTTTATGTTCAGTTATTGCCATCTCATCATGATCATCACTTGTTTCCAGCCTGTGGTTGGGTCAATTTAGTAAAATGCCTCCATCTTCCTCTATTCTTCCACCACTCTTCCTCCTTTAATTTCTTCCATTCTTCTACTCTCACTTGAACACTTTTTGCTATCTGCTCCTCCCATCTCTTTCTTGGCCTCCCTTGCGGTCTTTTCCCTACATACTTCATTTCCATAATTTTCTTTGGCATCTTCTCTTTTTCCATCCTCATTACATGCCCATACCATCTCAGTCTTGCTTCCTATACATCTGAGATGTTGTATACATTACAAATTAATATTCTTATCAAAAAATCTAAAATAATTGAATTTTATGTTATGATGAAAACATGATTTGTCAGCCTGGACTCAAATCCATTAAAAAAAAGTTCTTTAATTTTTCAATTGAGATTTTTTAAAGCTCTCATACTGCTTATTGGAGGCTAATAACCAATATAATTATAAGAAGCACTCAACAACCAAGCCTCGTATCATTAGTTTAACACTTAACTGAATGGAAGGTCAGAGTTTACGTTCTTGTATACCGGTCGCCTAATTTCTGACAGAGTCTGGCGGCCAGCTGAGAGGTCCGAGAGCCTCGCTGGTGGCCGAGTCGACCACAATACAAATGTTATAATGAATGGATTATAATAACTTTTTTTACAGTTTGTAACTATTTCTATTTACTATTATTTCATTATTAGGGATTCGAAAGTTAAATGAGTATAGTGTGTAAAGTTATATAAATAATCACAATATTATTTCAAGCCTAAAACAATTAACATATAATAGTCAAACCTTGATCATGCTTCGAGGAAATTTCACATATTCGATTTGAACTCGCTTTGACTTGAAAAGGGGAGCTTTGAACATCCCTAGAAGAGCTATAATCAAAATTTACCTAAAATATGTCCCTCTGATGGTCAAAATCGTTAAGGTACTGTGTTTAAAAAATGAACAATATTTGTTAGAAATATCCAAATATCTTGAGGGTCAAAAGATTTAGACAATGTCATGTGAAAGTGGTTCAATTTCTTGTGCAGTGCCGCACTAAAGTAACATCGCCCTTGTCAAGCACCTGTATAAGCGATCAAAGTAAAAAATAAAAAAGGTTTCTTTTGGACATGGACATTTATTTGAAATAGACGTTGATAGTGGCTATGGATGATATTGTCTGCTTCCTGTAATATCTAAATGTTTGTCAACATATTAATATTTCATGTATCCTCAACATTTCAAAGACAAAGTTTTTATTATATGAATGAAAAGTAATAAAAACACAAGATACTTGTCTTGAAAAATTGTATTTTGTTTAAATTGCGTGTGTTTATTCATAGCAATGTTATATATACATGAAAGAATTAAAAAGAGAAGCAGGAAATACTAGGTTTCACAAGATTCTAGCGCTTTTTATCATGTGAAGTAGGGGTGTACCGATGCGGCTACCCATGAATCGTTATCGGGCGATTATTAGTGCATCGGCAATTAATCAAAATTTTCTAAGGAATTTAATGATTAACATTGCAAGAAAAACAACACATATGCACACTGCATCTGGGTAGCAGGGGCTATGCAAAGATTACTTACCCAGACAAAGAAATATAAGTTCGCACAGTTGATAAAACTAACAATCTAGTTTCAACTTTCGCAGGTTGGGAATAAAATATCTTTTTTTATGCATACAATATTTTTGTATTAATTACATTGATTGTTATCATATTAAGGATATTTCCCAATAGTTATTAATAAATAATCGGTTTTACTGAATCTATACACCTCTCATGTGAAGTTAACTTTGGATGTCGTAATAGAGGAAAATGCACCTAAACGTCCTGGTCGCTCAATTATTTAAAACTTTTATTATTTATAAAATAGGACAACTTTTATATTTTAAAATAAAAACTGCAAAAATTTGTGTTAAAGGCATACAATATACCTGGCAATTTTTCTTTTGATTTTCTTTTATAAATACAACTACAGTCAAGACTTCTTTTAACTAACCAAAACTTAAATTTTCTTTGAAATTATAATCATGCTCTCTACATTTACCTAAGTTTTGTATCTTAATTTTTCAGGAATTGAATTTGATAAACTAAATGTTTTTGCAGATTTTATAGTAAAACATTTTTTTGATCAAAGGAAATCAAATATTGGTTCAACACAAACATAAAAGTTTAATTTTCTTCACACAGTGACAGTTTTTACTAAAAATGTTATAGAAATAAAATCCTTTATTAAGTTAACTTATCATCCATCTTCATTTATATGAATCTTCAAAAACATCACTGTAATTATTTGGGCCCAATTTTCTCCATTCAAAAGTTTTAAAATTTAAAAAAATATATGTGATACGTTCAATAAGCCAAGCTTTTTACTAACTATATTATTTTTATAAATAAGATAATGAACTAATTAGTAAAAGGAGATAAGGATAGATTCTCTCACTTATATAAGGTCTGATAGCAGAAAGCCTGTAGAGCAAACTTTTAGGCATGTAATGCCTGCTTCGTTAGGTTGCAGATTTTATGTTGATGGTTATTTGTGTTACCATTTATCCACTAGTAATTATTTCTTTCAGTTTTTTTTTCTTTTTTTTTTTTCTTTCTTAACTGATCTAGAAAATTTTTGTAGCAAATTTGTAGTTCAAAGATTTACTTTATTAAAACATTCAGGCAAGTTTTTTTTATCCATGAAATATGTATGTACAAAGTGGACTTGACTGATTTGACTTTAAAGCTTGTTTGAATTTGGTCATAAACTACTGAAGAATTTCATCGACTGCTGAACAAATGATACTTTTTTATCTCTTGTGCAATTTGTCCTCTGTACACCACTGTACCCTCTCTGCCCCATCATCAAAGTGTAACCAGGTTAGTGAAAACTTACAGAAGCTTAACTTATTTCCATTGATTTTTTTTTTCTTTGCTAGCAAATGTTTATATTTTTACCAAAATTTTTTTGGTTTTGAGTGTATGGGTGTAAGACGATAATGTTTATGAAGATGTTTTAGTGTGAATATGAACTTTATCGAAAAGAATGTGGTTTTTTTTTTAAGTTATTGTGAATGAACTTGTTCAATGAGTCACTATTTATAAATGATCAATAAAACATTCTAATATTAACTCTTTTTTATAATGAAGTTTGAAACTGACAGAAGAAATTATAGTCAAGTGATTTTTTTTATGTTAGAAGTGAACTGCATTGCTGGAGAGTTTTTCTCATTTTAATTTTTTGTAATGTTTCTGTTTTTAAAAACTTATCAATTATTATCGTTTTAAATAGTGTATGTATTATACAATTTTTGCTAGTCTATGGTGATGTACAGTAGTAAAGAATAGGTCATTAGAAATTTTTGTTACTAATATTAAAACTAATATGTTATTTATCAAAGTATGTCTAATGATACTAGACTACAACTTATTTTTAACTACTGTAATTTTTTTTTTTGATGAATTTTTTCATCTAATTGATTTGTTTTGTTTGACTGGTTTTATTTGTTGATCAGACGAGATAGAAACCAAAGTACCAGATTTCTTAAGTTCTCGTGTTGACCACTAGGGGTGTGCGACACTTGAAAACCTTGACTTATCTTTGAATATTTGTTTGCTTCGACTTGGATTTGAAAGTAAAGTTCTGAATTCAACAACTACAAAGTTTCGCCACAAAAATACTTAAAGTTAAGACACTAATTTTTTTTCTACCGTTATTCCCATCATATACTAATGTTTTTATTAAAAAAAATCCAAAATAATTATATTTAAAATATAGGTAGGCTTATATTTTTATCAAACATTAAACATCTTTTTAAGAATTTGAAACTTCATTTCGGCTTCAGGAATTTCATATTATTCAAATTGGCTTCGCTTCGAATTTAAAAAATGGACATAGCACACCCCTTTTAACCACAATATGCTTTTTTATTATAAGCATTGTTGTCGTGTGAGACAACAATAAATAGCTCTTGTTAAAATGTTTGTTGACTCTTTAAGTTCTCGAAATACAAATAATTATACAAATGAAATTTTAAGACTAACAAATAATGATATGAAAAACTAAATATAGGAAGTTGTTTCAGAATATCCTTTCATTTAGTGAACGCTGAGTGGGTATTCTGAACTAGTATGCCATTTATTTCTTAATCGGTTAACCCAAATAACTGGATTAAGTTTTAGACAACTTATTATTAACCTTTCAAAATAAAAAGTTATTGAACACAACTACTGTAACTATGTAACCAAATAATTAAATATAATAAAGCTTTGGCTCATTAAATATGTACTGTATGGGCTTTGTCATCAGCAACTAAATAATAAATATTTAAAAAATGTTTATGAAAAGCCTAAAACTTTGTTTTGATTGATTGAACCTTCCTTCCCCTTATTTTTTTTAGCGCAATGTGCATTTCCAACCATAAACTTGTAATAGTTAATTCCTAATTTACTAATATGATAAATGTGCTGTTGAATTTTCCATAGTAAGTACCTTATTTGTAGCTGTCACTTTTAATACTATCAATACCCGGTTATTTCCATGTCTTTATTGGTCACCTTAAAAAAGCTTCCCTATGAAATAATGATACTCACTAGAGATGGGAAAAGTTATGTAACACAGTTGGAGTGGGGTGGGATCAGGCCAGTGGTGTGGTCGTAAATTTAGCAGTATCAAAACGCAAGACTGTAGCGCCCCCNCCCCCCCCAAAGTTGAACGGAGAGGAGTTTGGCCCCCCAAATGCCGGAGGTTAAAAGATTTCACAAACATAAATGTCTTTAGAAGCTAATTGGAGCATTATTTTTAATGGTTACTAAGGCAGAAACTTACTTAGCGCACTTCCCTTAAAATTCTAAGAATTTGCATAGAGCAGAATAAATGTTATCAGAATTTATTGATTCATAGTATGAAAAAAGTTTTAACATAATTATATAAAATCAATTAGTAAACTTAAAATTGCACAGTAAAAAACTTGACTCAAAAAAAAATTATTTTGAATATTTTTAACACAATAACATTTTAATAATCGGTATGACATATTTTTTAATAATTTTCCACAAAAAGCAGTGCTAGAACGGCGTTCCCGTTCCACTACACCCCCTGGGTCAGGCAAATCGGCTACTTGGTATTATAGGGGAGAGAGGGGTATGTAATTAAAAAAGTGTTAAATGGTTTATGGATAACCTCTTTGCAAGAACAAGTACTAAAGACTAAAGTAACATGCATCAAAGTCTGCAGCAGTGGTCGCATGGTCTAAACTAACTAAAGTGTCAAGCTTGAAGTAGACTGAAATGGTAGAAGGCTATGGTTTCAATCTGGAAACCTAAGAAGAGGGTTCCTCACCCCATTTCCTAGCTTACGCGGGTGCATTCTTTCATTTCTCTTAGATTGTCATTAATAATACTTTGGACACTGAAGCTGGATTTTATCTATTCCATTGGTGTCATTGATTTATGTTAAAAAAATATGACCTAAACAACTACAGAAACGCCGTTTAAAAGATCAATGCTAATTGACGGTAAAGTGCAGCTTCCAAAAAAGTGACAATACAGATTTTGTGAGTGATACAATAAACTACTGTAAAACAAATGTTTTGATAAATTTATTTCTAAAACAACACATGTCAAAATTTCACATTTTTCATGAGATAAAAAAAACCTTTTGGCATCTCCTGTAGTTAGGTTAGACTTTTTCTTTAAGAAAGTAATATTAATGTTTCATATTTTGTGCTTCTTTATCACTTATAGTTTCAGGTCTACATTACAAATTAATTAATGTAACATAGTAAAAAATGGATGTAGTTGTTGATAAGGGCTGTTTTTTTAAGAACATTTCTATTTTCTAGTAAATACACCTTAAAAAAAACCTGATGAATATTTATTATGATTCAAGGGTTATAATAATAAAATAAGTATTTTTAAACACTAATAAAATATATCACAATAATACATTAATTTATATTTGTTTTGATTTCCATCCTATTGTTGGTATTACTTCAAGCAAACAGAAAACATCTTAGGGATTATCTGACTTTCCTTTGATTTACACTTTCTATGCTGCTATTCACTGTCTGGTCAGATTATTAATCATTGATCTCTATTAAATAACTGGATGGACATCTGTGGCTGAAATTTTCGAACAGTCGTCTGCTTACCAATGTGTAAGAGAGAAAGAAACTTTCGGGTATCTCTTTCTCTCTTACACCCACACAAGGCAATGTGGCATTTTGACATCGTTCATTAATTTGATTTAATATATGAGATACATCAATGTCTGATTAGTTAAATGAAACAAATGTTAGTAAAAGCTTTGAAGAGCATATCAAAGTTCGAAACTGCTTAGTTTTTTCTTTGAATAAGTTGATGTAGCCTAATATATACAATAATTTTTGAAGGACGCTCACTTATAAGGCTTTATTTCGTACCAGAATCCTACCCTATAGTTGTGTTTAGTTAGTACAAAAGACCTTACAGAAGGAAATTTTTAGTTCCGTTCTAAATGAACGTTTATCCTACCAAAATACTAATATATGATAGTATTCTGGTAAGAAATAAAGCCTTACAAATTGGGTTTATTACTAAATTCAGGGTTTAGTAGATACCGTGCTTCCTATAAGCTTATAACCTAAATTTTCATTTGAACGTAAGACTTCTACACAAAGTATGTCATTCAAACAAATGTAATACAGTTTTTTAGCTAACTTGTTTCATTATAGTTATCGAACTTTCAACATAATATGGTTTCTGAAAGCAATATACAAGATATGAGTCAACTTTTTTTTAAAAAAATTGTAATATAATAATACTTTCTACAAGCCTATAACCTAAGTGATAGTTTGAATGCATGACAACTACACAAAGTTTGTCATTCAAACAAATGTAATCAAGTTTTAAGATAACTTATTCATTATATTTATCGAACTTTCAATATAATATGGTTTCTGAAACCAATATTTAAGCTAATAACCAACTTTAAATATGTGTGTAGTCTTGGCAGACTGTAAACAACATTTATGATAACTACATATTTAAATATGTTAAACATTGTATTTGTACAATATTACCTGTAAAACTGAATTGTATATTCGTTTTTTAAATGTTTCTTCAGGAAAGTGTAGTATAATACTTCACTATTTTCAAACAATACCACTTTTATTCATCAGAGACATATTTTCGCATAAGAACATTGATATAAACCGTTAAATCTGTCCCCCCACAGTGTTTCAGACAATAAACTTGACCGTCACGCCTTGCAATGTGTATGTGTATGTCCATCCAGTTATATTATAGAGATCAATAATAGTATCTTATATAGCTCCGCAAGATTACATTATTGCTTGTAGAATGAATAATGTAGTCTGTAAAAAAAACAAGCACGTAATATTCAAGTGGTTATAAGTCCACAATTATATTTTAATCAAAATCATTCCCACCATGATATAATAATTCATTCACACCTCATCGGGATTCAAGCTTTAAGTCTTCCTAAATCTTATCAGAAATAATTAATCACATTGTTACGACGTAAAAAAAATTTGCGATTCAAAGCTCTGAACTTCTCTACTAGATGGCAGTGTTCACATCTAGTTTTGCTGCATCAAATGTTCGGTAGGTCGCACTACTTGTATTTTACCATAATGCATTATTTTCAAAACCGAATACTTCTCGCTGTCAAGAGTCAGATTCTCATATTAGTGTGCTATTGTGCTTTTGCTGTATTTGGATGTGTTAGTGTGCTGTGTAGGTCCCAGTAGATTTTAGGGAGAAGCATTCGAGCGGTAAGTTAAAATTGTAATTGATTTAAAAATTGACACATTCTTTCAAGGTTAGAATTGGATTTCCAAATATTTGTTTAACTGCATTCACCTGAACGATGTTGCTCGTCTAGTCAAAATAGTTGTCACAAGTTTCTCACCTTATTACTCGTTTACTGAATTTTTGCATTTTTGTTCGTTAAATTACTCTTTGGAAGTAAATAAACTTATTTAAGTAAAGTAGGTTAGATATCTGGGACAAAGAAGTTCGCGATTGAAATACTTTCTTGCAGTCTACTTTATAATTATTATTTTTTTCCACCTGCGCCGTTTAACTGTACTTTTGTCTGTGAGGAAATGTAATGTTATAGGTGTGCCCCGTCTTATATCCTGTCATTTTGACGTTATTCAGAGAAGTTTAAACTAATTATAAAAGAATACGTACTCTTTATGCATTACTTGGGCAAAGTGATACTTTTTAAACACGTGAATGTTCTAATATAAATTAATATAATGCTAGATAAATTAAGTGTAGATATTCAAAACATTAAGTGGGCGTCTTGTCATCAAATATATATAAATAGTATTTAGTTTCTCAAACTGGAGAAACAACTTTGTTCTTAACCACGATGTAAATTTGACTTCTATTTAACAAAAACGAAACACTTAAATTTCATTTTTTAAGTAACGACTACTCTAGGAATATTTAAATTATACCCATTTCTCTCCCCTTTGTGTAAACCATGTGAATTGTGTAAACGACTTTTAATATATCAAGGTTGGCTGGAACCTTTTATCATTTCATTGTCTTAACAATGTCTCGTGTCCATTCCATACTATCATAACACTGCACCTAGAAAAGTAGGTTGCAAAAAAAAAAAAGTTTAAATAGCTTCCCAAAGCTGATAATAACAATTATGTTTTAATGCACATTCACATGCAATTAAAATTTAATGACTTGCTGAAATAATACTAATAGCTAATCAATACTATTGCACAAATTATCAATTTTACCCCAGATTAGAGTAGTCTACTAGGCCTATAGGGACAGTCTGTAAATTATATAAAGAGTTATTTTGTATACATAATTTAGCAATATATTTTTATGGACAAATTGACCACGTCTGATGTCTATCAAATTTTAAATCTGTGCATCATCAAAAATAACTGTTGTAAAATTATTGTATGTTTATTTCCCCATTAGAAATTGTATTGAGTTAATATAGGTTATTTTCAGGAAGCTTTCAAATTTCTCCTTTCTTAAGAGTGTGTTGTAATTTCTTTTGTTTTAATCTGGATGTGGTTTTGCCAACTAGGACATATCTTCTCGTGTTTTTTTTTGTTTTGTTTTTTACCACTAAAGTTTATCGTTTGCCGGTGTTGTTTGATGTTTGTTCATTTACAAAAGTACACGTTTTATAGTTATCCATTTTTAACAAGAATTAATGACCTTGCATACTTTCACGCTTGGCTACAATTTTTCACGGCTTAAGTTGTATTACTTCTGATAACCATATTTCTATTGGCTTCAAGATAGAAAACATTTGTGATTCACAATCATGCGCGTGTAAACTTTTTTTTATTTCCTTCAACAATGGCTATCTAAAGAGTAGGAGTGGCGAGGATAGTTAAGATAAAGTGCACCCGCACTAACCCTAAGGGAGTATGGGAGAACAATAGTAAAATCACTTGATCCATACTCGAAATCTCTACTTCTCGTTCACCAGCAATCCATTATATTGTAAACGTGACGCCTTTGACTGCGTGATCACGCGTGTGGGTGACAAACGTTGTTGTTGCCCGTCTAATAACTGAACGGGAAGGAGCAGATTTGATCCCCAGATTGCGCTTTTACTATTTATAATTTGAATGAACAATATTCACATGTACGAACCATAATTTACTAACTAAATAAAAGGAGAATGCAATATATTTTCAATTGCTGCATTTTATCTTCTGCTGGAATCGAACCCGATACTCTTGGCATTACTATTCGTTTGGAATCTGACACACTAGTCTATATTGTGTGTGTGTGTGTGTCTCTCTGTCTCGGGTTCTGCATATTTACACTATTAGGGCAGGGATGAGTAGGTAGTTTTAAGCAAATGTACCAGCATTTGTGTATGAAGTGTGGGAAAAAACAAAGGATAAGCCCGTAGAGACCCGTCAGGGATTTGAACCCCGGCCAATCCGCCACTGGCAGACCAGGAATAGTTGACGCCCTTGCCCTCGTGCCCACCTGTAATCCAATCGAATTATTCGTGTTAGATTTGGGTGCGGTCAACTAGGGATCATTTGACGGTTCCTAAAGTTTTTAACAGAAATAAATCATGACCATCTCTTTGCAGCTCTTACTTACCCCATTCAATGAAAATGGAGTAGGTAAGAGATAGTTGAAGCAAGGAGATTGGTGTGGTTAATTTCTACTTCTATAACTCTCCATAAGGGCCGGTCTTATGACTACTAGATAAATATTGATTACAACCAGCCACTTAAATATTTTATGCGTATTATGAACTGAATTTATCTGCCGGATAGCTGAGCTGTCTGAAGGATAAATATATTTTTATGAATAAAACGCTAGGTTGGTACTGTTTTTACTGGTGCGCGCATGCGTATAAGCCCTGCTGCTACCGCTACTACCTGGAAAGTGACTACAACGCTCAAGTTTTGTTAAATAATGGCGGATAAACGATTGCGTCACGTGGATGCAGAAACTAAAATGTATTGGCAGCACTGATTACGGTGTCTGCCAAAATGTGGGCAATAGTTCGGTACAACGCTTACAAAATTTCATTTATTGTACTCACATTTTGATAATTTGTTCTTATGTAAATATAACTCTACAAATAGCTTGTCAGTTTATATAAAAGTGTGAATTAAATGTTCTAACTTTAGTAAGCACAGACCCAGGCTTTAACTATATATAAACACGTGAACCAAGATTTTAACCTAAAACAGGTTCTGATAGGCGAAACCTCATGAAAAATAACGCGTCACTATTGTAACAACCATTTTATCTTTCAGATAAGTTATCAGGTACTTAAACCTCCTGATAAAAATGTGACGGATATATGCTATCTGGCAATCATAAGCCCCACTTTTAACTTATTGACCAGATAGAAATATTTATCTGCCACATTAATATTTTTCCAGGAGTCCTAAAACCGGCCCAAAATATATTCGTTCACCAAGCCGTGTGTCCTTAAAGCTGTTAATTTTGACAGTTGCAATTTTTTGGAAGCAATAAGATGGAAATAGTATAAATGTTAATGTTTGCTCATATCTTAATAATTTCTAATTGTCTTAAAGATCATTAATTTCGTGAACATATATAACCCATTGCATTTTACTTTTTTATTGCCATCCGTAGAACAAGGTTTTTGTTTTAAGGGCCTTATTTGTAGTCTAGTCCCGGGAGTAGAATAATCGCCTGGTGGCCGCGTGTTCTAATACGCTAATCTCACAGTAGACTAGACTGCCGATGACGGGGAGATCGAGGTTCGAATCTCGGTCGCGTGTATTCAGGGTGGTATTTCCAAACTGGTTTCCCACTCTCCTTCCACGCTAATTCGGGTACACTTCCTTAAATATAACCTTCCTAATCCCAAAAACCCTTAATTTAATTAGTACCTAAGCGTATAACTCGAACGGGTAGTAGGACGCGGTGCTAAAAAAATCCCCCGGTGTATGAATGACGAGTAGTTAGTCAGTCTGATGGAGATTGGCTGGCCTCTGAATCTACTCCACATGATGTAGCACAACATGGTGGACAAGAGATAAAAAAATATCATATAGATATATGCCCCATTTGACTTTGTTGTAGTTAGTCTTGTTTGTACTCCAGTAATGGTAAGCAGCTTAAACATTATAGGACGTGCTCAAAATGTCCACCTTTTGCCTGAACGCAAGCCTGCTGTCGTCTTATAGTAGAATGCCGCAATATTTAAAAAAAACACAAAGTGTTTGTTATAAACGAGTGATCCATAGAACATAACTAGTCCACAGGTAAAGTTATTTGAAGTAACTCAACCAGTGAACGTTTGAGAATCTATTTCGCTAGGTGGTAAAGAAGACACCTTCAGTAGACCCGGCCGGGATTCGAACCCTGATTTCCCAGTCATCGGCAGTCAATCTATTGAGTGTGACGCTTTAAATCTTGGAGATGGACAAAACTTCTGCTCGCGGGATAAATAATTGAGATGTGTTGCGCTATGTTGCCGCCCTGACCCTCAACATTTCCAAACTCTGTAGATCATGTCCAAAATAAATGGCACTGTTTGCATCCTCACATTCACGGGAACAAGTGTTTGAAAGCCATGAGACTTGGGAAAAGTGATCTTAGATTAGAAACCGACTTACTTATGAGCATCTATCTTCTCTTGAATCCCCTTCTCATGTCTAGACATACAAATCTTATCAACGAACTTAAAAAAAACACGAAACCCCAAAGGTATATATAATTGGCATACATTTTCAATATTGTATTAATTTATTCATGTAATCTATTATGTGTGTATGTATTTTTTAATTTTTAAGAGAACTTGATGAACAAAAGCCCGCCAACTCCCCACCTCCCTCTACCCCATTTGACCCTCCTATAAATAAGTTTGTACATCCCTGCCTTAGAACATTCTAGCGCAGAAGTGGATCTATATTTGGTTAAATCCCCAACCCAATATGGAATACTTGGAGGGTAACATTATTATTCTGAAGTGTAAACATGTGGTATTTATCTGTCTAAAGCTCATTTCAGATCTACAATCGGATATAGATGGAAATACTTTTTTGACAAGTGACCAAGATCACTAAAACAATTTTTTAATATATTGGTCAAATCATGAATTCTACAGCTGTCGCTATCCATACCTATAAAATAATGATAATTTAGTATCAAGCTATCTTTGTTGGCCGCAAAACATATGTTATCTACTAAAAGTTTGTTCCTGCCATAACCGTACTATAATTTGAACTCTGCCCCCAACGCTGTTACTGCCCACAGATTTGAACCGCGGCGAGATAAATCTGTCTCAATAACACTAATGGAGAGTTACAATTTGTTTGAATTAGACTGGCCAGTTGACGGCTGAGAGATCGGGGTTTTAATCCCCCCGGAGGGTGTTTTTTTTACTAAATGGTTTCCCACTCTCGTTCCTCGCGAATGCGGGTAGATTCTCTATAATAAATGCTCCCTTCCTCATCACTACCCCATTAGAGTAATTGTCATGTATGCGTATAACCTGAGAAGGTAGGAAGACGCGGTGATAAAAAAATAAATCGACGTAAGTTATGACCGTTTTATGCTCTCTGTATTGCCAACGGGGGCGGCAAATAAATGGGATGAGGGGGGGAGGCATGAGAAAATAGCTGTGTTTTTGCACTTTTATAACAACTTTTGTTTTGTCAAAATAAATAAATAATTCTCCGGTAGAAACACAGTTTGTTTTTGAATATCTGTCAAGGGGTGTCCTGGAATATGACAATTTATTATCTTCATTTAAAAAGTTTCTCACAACAGATATTCAACAACTGTTTGTATCATCATGTGAAGAAATATAAACTAAATAGTTCTACTAGAGAAATATAGTATTTCTTTTGAAAAAAATTATGTTGCCATAAACACTGCCCTTTTCTCGCGTTCCCTATATTCCCACCACAATGGTTGATGAGAAGGGTTTCTTATATAAAGTGCACCCGTAATAGCGCGGAGAAAGACTGGGAAAAGTAAAGTGATAAGTTTCGTGTGTTACTCGGCTGGTACTCGAACCTTGACCTTAAAAGTCCACCGGCGATTGTCTTATTACGAGCTTGAAGCCTTAAACCGCTTGTCCAATCGTTGCTGCTATTAACTGGTTGTATACCCGCTTCGGTAACCTCATGGTCTAACGCGCTAATCTTGTGTTGGACTAGACTGATTCAATATGGGGATATCGGGGTTCGGTCCTGATCGAGTGCAGTGTGGGTGGTTTTCCACTTTTCCTACACGCAAATGCGTGTGCATTTCCCCAAAATAAGCCCTCCCTAATCCCCAACCAATTAGTGTAATTAGTATATAGGTGTATAACCTGAACAGGTAGTAAGACGCGGTGCTAAAAAATAAGTTGTATAAATTTGTAAAGTTCTACTGGATCAGCTCTATGGAACAAGATGGGCATGTTATTGTTTTGTATGGAGATAGCGGCATCTCTTCCCTTCCTCCCTACTCGACAGCTGTTGTAAACTGATAGCGCTCAGAGGGAGTGAAATAGCTGGGTACCTCCCCCTTCGGCTCTAACTGATAACACATCGTGCATCAATGTATAGTCCAGTACCACCAGTGTCGGTCATTCCTGACTTGGATATCCGCTTCGTTGGCGTTACTCTAGCAGTAGACTAGACTGCCGATGACTGGAAGGTCCAGGTTCGAAAATAGGTCGTGTGTACCCAGGACGGTTTTCCACTCTTACTCTAAGCAAATGCGGGTACATTTACTTTAAATATAACCTTCCTAATCCCTAACACAGCGTAATTAGTCTTTAAGCGTATAGCCCGAACGCATAGTAAGATGCGGTGCTAAGTATTATTAAATTCAGTACCCCACTTATTTATTTTTCGACCTCCCCAGGATTCGAGCGAGCCCTTATTTCCCTGGGAGTTTGTGATCCGCTGAAATGTACAGTTATTATTTTCAGCCAGTTCGTGTGATACGCTTCGTTGGATAATACAACTGGAGGTATTGTTTGAACAGAATATATGTAACGCCTATTTTTCTAACTCGAGAAGTAGAGAAAGTGCTCGATAGTCTTTAACTAGGGCCGTTTGACCTCTGACCTCTGCTCGACTTTCAGGTCGGCTATCTTTTCAGCTGGTGGGGGGTGGGGTGGACGAACAGGGAACAGCACCGCCCCGTAATGGGTGTACAAGATATGATCAGTTGAGTGGATCATTGGTACAGAACCTAAGCTATAAAGCTATTATTTTGGGTTTCTTTGGAGCCTATTCATCTACCCACCCACCCTCTGAAATAGTCAATTACCTTATGTTTCTTATATAAGGCTTATTAAAAACTTATTATAACATTCTCACAACAACCCTCCTCCTCCCCCCCCCCCATTTTCCATCCAACATCGTATACCTCCTATTTCCTGTCCCCGCCAACATCACCCCCTCCTATCCCTTAAAACACCCCCTCCTATTCCTTAAAACACCCCCTCCTATTCCTTAAAACACCCCCTCCTATCCCTTAAAACACCCCCTCCTATCCCTTAAAACACCCCCTCCTATCCCTTAAAACACCCCCTCCCTTTAAATAATTATCTGTGCTGCCCCAGAGATTCTTTACTGCCCTTCAGTTGTGGAAGTAGACACTTTGTCCTGATCTTCCAGTTACTTGTCAAATGTCAGCCAGCAAAAGGGACGTCCTTTCTTTACAAGCCTAAAAAGACCCGCCTCGGTGGCGTAGTTGGCTAACGCGCCAGTCGTGTTGAACTAGACCACCGAGGAAGGGGAGATCGAGGTTCGAATCTCAGTCGGGTTAACTTGAGGGGGAGGTCTTCCTAAATGGTTTTCCACTCTCCCACGTAAATGTGGGTTCACTTCATTTAAATTAAACCTTCCCAATTCCGAATCCACTAGTGTAATTAGTACTCAAGCGTTTAACCCGAACGGGTAGTAAGACGCGGTGCTAAATAACAATAATAATAAAGCCTAAATATGTACTAGTGCACGTACCTGTGTAACATTTCAGTGACCGCTGTTAGACCACTCTCATTAGTTACAGGTCATACCTATAGGTTTATGATTGTTTCATCAAAAATGGATATAAAATTTATTTTTTATTCAACCGTGAATAAAACTCGTGACTTCTTTTATCAGCGGGTTCACGCGATACCTACTGTGCACGAATGGGCCAGATAAAAAGCACGATAATACACTTGTCATAAAAAGTTCTAATTTATATTTTACCGCGTCTAAGCACTCATTCGGGCTATAAGTGAGGAGGAAGGGAGTTTTTTTTAGAGGAAGTGAATCCGCATTTGCGTGGTGGGAGAGTAAGAAAATATTTTGATTAAACCACCCCTCAGTACACCCGATTGGGATTCGATCCCCGCTCTGTCACGGGCAATTCAATCCACCACGTGACCACCGAAGTGTGACATTCCTCTCAGAATGTTCCGTTTGTGTAGATGTGTTGAAAAGGAGGTGGGTTGTTGCTGGAGTTAGTTCCAACTATGACCACCTCGCCACAACAAACTTTGACACTTCCTAAATCGACTAGATTCCTCACTGTGATCCTGTTAAATGACATTAAGGAGGGGATGTAGGAAACGCGAGTTAAGGGCAGTGATTTTGCAGTTTTTATAGCAAAACTTTTTTTGGCCCTAAATAAATATTTCTCCAATAAAAACGAACAGTTAAACTTTCTTCACAAGGTGATATCAACATTTGTTGAATATATGTCAAGGGTGTTCGAGAATTTGATAAAAACTCTTTACCTCATTTAAAGTTTCTCGTCTAATACCGCTATACGCATGACAGATATTCAACAGCTGTTGATTTCACCATATGAAGAAGATTAAACTAATTGTGTATGCTGAAAAAATATTTGATTTATTTTTGCCAAAATAGTTTTTTTATATATAAACTGCAAAAATACATTTTTCTCTCGTATCCTACACTCCTACTGTAATATAAATTTTTCTAAATCCCAGTGTTTTTCAGCTTTACTTAAAAACTTGTTTAACCTAAAACCAGTGGTCCACCAGGGTGGAGGGATGAATGAGGCAGCTAACCTAAGAGGCCAATAATTTCAATAAAAACTTAAAATACATGGAAGTTTAATTATGAGCCCCAGCACTAAAGATGTGCTGAAAGAATTAATTTACATTTTTAAGTCAAATAAGAAACTAATTAGCAAGATTTGCAAGTGAAGATCCCTCCAAATAGCTTCTAGAGGCATCCAAATGTTTGACTATTTACTGTAGTGGGTCCTCGGACGGGTTTTGAATGTGAGCCGTTTAAAAAAAACTATTGGCTTACCACACCCTCCCCTTAATCCCTTCTTCTGAAATTTAATTTTGACAAAACCTTGATTGTATGTCTCCCCAAAGTAAATTTCTTGGTGCGCCACTGTCTAAAACATACTCGACCAAATGTTAAATTGTATCCTAACGCTACGAATCCTCTTATAACCAATGTAGCCTGTTCATACCCCCACCCCCTTAACGCTCCCAAACCATTCATCCAAAGCGGTGTCTTGATACGTACTCGGGAGTGGTCTACCTTGGGACTGACCTAATCACGTGGTTGACACGTGCTACACAGCCTCGGGGTGGTGGGTATAGAACGTGCTTCACCCTGACCCCGGCTCTGGATGTTGGCAAGATCCCATCCGATCACGTCTTACTACCTGGTCAGGTTGTACGAACATATGATAGCTATTCTAATGGGGTAGGAAGGAGGCAGGAAGCATTTCACAGGTAATCAACCCGCATTTGCTTGGAAAGTGTGGGAAACCATTAGGTAAAACCACCCTCATCGGGACTCTCCTTCAAAAATAATTCTTAACCTTCTGTGACTGGCGCTGTTGAATTTTTGCAACAGATTTTTTTTTTAATTTGTTTTAAAAAGTAAAGGTAACTAGGTCGGATCCCCTCCAAGCTTTCCTCATTTAGTTCCTGCTGCGTAGTATGATGTAATCAAACATTTTCAAAAAAATTTAATTTTCTGAGGTACGGGAGTTGTCGCGCCATGTAGGAATGTTGTGAATACGCAACGGCGCCAGTCACGTCAGTCTGGCTCATTGTACATAGCTCTTGCCGGTTCTATTACGTTGTTTTAGTTACTGACGTGCGGTCGCTATTATACGTAAAAATACGAATTTAAGGAGGAAGTCTTTTTTTTAAACGAAAATAAGTAAAACTACAGTCAAACGGTTGATTCAGAAAGTATGAGTGAATGAAAATTTGTAATAAAATGACAGTAATAATGTAGAAGTAATCAGTAATTTTGTAATAGGCCCTACAGTAAAATATAAAATAATGCCATACAATATTTTGTTATGAATCTTTTTCTGATACGGTATTAAGTTTTTGTAAAAGTTTAAGATTAATGTAAATTTTTTAAATAAAATAAAACTATATTTGTCAAATATTTGATAATATTGCTTCAGTAATGATATGTATTAAAGTATATATTTTTATTATTATTTTGAAAACTATTAGGATTTTGCAAAAATTCTATGGTATTTAAAGTGCACTATAAAGGTCACTTATTGTCTAACAGATGGCAGCACTATCTCAACTTTAGTTATTAATTATAACTAAAGTTGAGATAGTGCTGCCATCTGTTAGACAATAAATGACCTTTATAGTGCACTTTAAATACCAGTTATCAGAGATATCTTTGTCATATTTAAATTAATTAAAAAAGTTAGGCCAATGCTAAAATTCCATGACAGATATTCAAGAATTTAAAGAAAATTAAACTCAATGTTTCTATTAAAGAAATATCTTATGTATTATTTCTGTTAACATCCCTTTTTATCAACTAATACAAAGCCTACAAGCTATGAAAAAGGTATCGGTGGGTAGGATTTTTTACCGATTTCTGACAGCATACTCAGTTTACGTTAAAACGCATTGTTTATGTAAAATTTAAGTTACAAAAAAAAAAGTTAAATTTTTCTTTTATCAATTACCGAAAATACTCTTTGCTATTTTGTGTATATACTTCGCTGAGTATTTAATTTCAACAACCCAAAAAAACTTAATTTTTTTTGAGGGGGGTGGGGGGAAGGTTGAATGAACGAGTTTCACAAGGATTTACTGGTTTTATTTAATTTGGTTAAAAAGGTTATTTTGATATAAAGACTAAAAATACTGAACTTATAATGAGTTCCCTTCCTTCCGACTTACAGACTTTTAAACGTTCCAACATGAGTTCCTTCCTTTCTTGTGTTTGTTTGCCTCGTGCATAGGCCTGTGCAGTTTCTCGTGATACCTGGAAATACCCCCATTCACTGTAATAAGGGTCGAGTAAACATAATCATAATACAAGATTACTTTTGTATTAATTGATGGTCTGGATTTCCCTGCGACCTTGAAATAACGTTTTGCCGACTGTGCAAAAACGCGTCAAGTCCTCGGCAGGGATTAAGCCTCGGAGGTAGAAGCAGGTAACACACAAGATTGGAAAATCCTTGTAATTCTCAACGTTGTAGTTAGAAATTTACAGTAGAATTTCGCTAAGAAGAAACTTTTAGAAAATACAAATTTATTTTGTGATCCCCATTGATAGCATTTTACTTATTTTATAGGTATTGATAATATCTATAAAGTGCCAACTGCAGATCACATGATTTGACGTATGCATTAATGAAAGTGGAGCTGGTAACTTTTCTAGCTGTGAGGTAAAGGTTTTGTTTTCTACTAAAATTGTTTACCCGCCTCGGTGGCATAGTTAGCTGACGCGCTGGTTTCGTGTTGAGCTAGACTGCCGAGGACGGGGAGATAGAGGTTCGAATCTCGCTCGGGTGAACTGGGGGGTGGTTTTCCCCTAAACGGTTCTCCACTCTCACTTCACGCAAATGCGGGTTCACTTCCTCTATATTAAACCTTCCCAATTCCTAATCCTAATTCCTAATTAGTACTTAAGCGTATAACCCGAACGGGTAGTAAGACTCGGTGCTAAATAATACTAAAATTGACTGAACTATACCTCAGTTTTAGCTTATGTGGTGCTGACTGACAGTTCACAGCTGACTTCTGACAGTCAACATTTAGGTTTATACCAAAATTTTGACTGTCAGAAGTGACAACTGCTAAAGACATGTTTTTTGCAGATCATATGGTTCGGCATAGGGATACATAATTTGGTCTGGTAGCTTTTCAAAGCCATCAGAAGTCAGCTGTGAGCTGTCGGTCAGCACCACATAAGCTAAAACTGAGGTATAGCAATCTGGCGGCCTCACAAACTCTGGTTTAGTACAGTGGCGTATTCTGAGAAAATGAATAGGTATGCTGTGCTCTAAAAGTTGCAGGGGAGATTTGAGGGCCGAGGACCCTCAATCACCATTGTCCAAGAATGCCAAGGGATTATTTCAAGGGAAATATTTGAAAATGTGTGCCTCTGTAAAAGTGGTTCTGCTTCCCAGATAATCTGTAAATACTTCTCAGAAAATCTGAAAGCGCCGGGAATCAAACCCGGGACCTCTGGGTCCGTATCCAAAATCTCTGACCACTAGACCACATGGGCGGTCCTCAAATTGTAATGAAATCTACATGGTTAGAAATTTACGTAAATATTAACGTCGGGGCTAAGAGTGGTATGGGCACATTTCTGAATGCATAAGAAGAACAGATCCTATTCTATTAGCCTAGTGTAATTAAAAGCACACAGCAATACTCAAAGCAAACATTCATAGAGTAAAATGAAGTGGTACATGGGTCAAGCGTCCATCAGATCTTGGTGAGAGAGAATCAGGTGTATTCTCCAACTCACGTTGCAATTAAAACTATTTCTTAAATTCCTAACGTATCTCACACAATGCTGCTTGGGAACAAACGAGTCATCCAACGTGAGAATTTATGCTCCAGAAACTATTTAGATGCGTAAACTCTGACTAACATAGGGGAGATCATCGGACTATTAAACCTAATATTCAAAAGGTTTACCGTTTCACACCGAATTAACAACTGAAAAAAAGCACACAAACAACAGATTCAATACCATTTGCATTATTTAAATCTCTTAATTACTATAAAACTACTTAAATAATTTCTTAAAGCATTTAATATTCATAAATATTCTTGGCCTTCGGGGGCTAGGGGGCTGTGCAGTGTGCAACCCCAAACCCGCTCTTTCCATCAAAATTTCATTCTAGCTACAGCCTTGATTGAATGCCTCCCCCAAAGTATATGAATGGGTGCACCACTTATAAAGTAAATTATATAAAATATATTTTATTTTAACTCTTCCTTCTAAATCATCTTGAAATGGTGAAATTACACTCCTAACTTTTGGGATTCTTTAATGTATAGCTATTATATAAAATCACAATGACTAATAAGTCGTTAATGTAAAACAAAAACTAAAAGAACAATATTAAAACTCCACGAATCCTTTCTACTAAAGAAAAACAAGAATTACCATCAACTACAGTTAAAGTAGCCCCATCACCCCCCCTCCCTCTCTACCAGTGCTGAAATGCCTAAATTTGAAAGAGTGGTTAAATGTGTTTGCCAAATACATAATACATGTGACTAGAATGCCTAAACATAACTCAATTTATTTTATTTATTTAAAGCTTGTTATGTATACTATTATTTTATAATTGATTATATATATATATTATATAATTTTACTTAAAATATACTAAATTAGCTTAATAAATAAACACTGAGCTTTAATCTTTTTTTCAATAGTTGGCACAATGCTTAGCTTGCTATACATGAACAGCATGACCTGGAGAGTAAAAACCCGAGCTCATTGGCCAATTACTTGTGGGTGAGCGGAAAGGGAATGAGTTGCAACCCCCTAGACATTGGGCAAGGTCATTAGAGCCTCCCTAGCTTGCCTTGCGGTTTTCAAGCAGCAGGCCCTGGGTTTCCTAATTGTGTTAAATATAAAAAGCCTTCTGGAAGAATTACTTAAAACACAGTTCTTGGAATATGAACCAATATTAGCTTTAAAATTAATGATTCATCACATGTATATTTTTTATTGACAATTTAAACATTAGTATTTACACAGTTAGCACAGACAATATTGAATTTAAAAAAAAACTAGTTAATATCATTATGAGTATGCGGCGCAGGAATAGCATACCCGGAGAACACGCCACTGGTTTTTGTCGCACTAACCACTATCTCCCTCCATCTTCTCCTACCTGAACCAGTGGGCTCGCGGACAAAGACGTCTGGCTTACCGGGGATAGGAAGGTCTTCACTGTTAAACTCATAGCTGGATGTGCTGAGGTGTTTTATTTTTCCCTAAATGGTAGTCCCCTTTTCACGCAAATGCAGGTGCACATCCTAAAATTTCCGCCTTCATGCATACCCCACTAGTATGAAAATACCTGATAGCCCATAAGGGTGATTAGATAATTAATGAAAAAAAACCTAAATAAACCCGGTTGGTTTTCGAACGCTGACCTTCCCGAAACCGGCAATGAGCTTGACATTTAGACCGCGTGCACACCGGCGCGGATAGTAAGATGTTTCACTTGAAAAAAAAAAGCTGTTCCCACAAAAAAAACGGGTAAAAAGAAAATGTTTAATGTAACGAATTTGTTATACATGTATTATAGCTATTAGTTTACATTTGAGTGTGAGTGAAAATTAAAAGCCAGCGTTTAAATAGGGTTGAAAACATTTTGACGTCGAAGCCTAGAGCTATTTTCTAACTCGGTACTTTCCAAACGTTCTTAGGACAGGGACCCAATTTTTTTTAGAAAGACAAACTTTCTTTNTATAATGTAAGTTAAATAATAATTATTACGTCTGATTTGATCTGATTATCTCTATTAATTGGTCAAAAGGGAGGTGTAAGATATAATAGTTACGATGCGTAATTAGTAGTTTGCGTATAGCCTGAAAAGATGCTAAGACGCGTTGGTTTTGTTTCTCCTCCCTTTTTTTTTTCAAAAATAAAATAATAAAGGTGTAAGTAAAGTGGTGTCAAGGGTGGCGCGCAGTTCCCAAGATCTGGTTTCGTTCCCCGCCGCGCTTGTTAATTTGGCTGTAAGGCCACGGAATATTCGTTTTTAATTACCACAAACAGGATCATTCTAGAACAATTGGGCAACGTCTTGACTTGCGTAACGCGCCTACATTTCTCTCGTGCAATACACTAATTAATCTCGTCGGTGTTGGTACCACTGGGAATGTCACGTGGCCGGGTAAATCCTCTCGCGTTTTTTTTTTATAATTTTGACACTGCTGTTCGGGAACTTAACGACTGTTTTTCTCGCGCGTGTGAACTCGGGACTTATTATTTATGTTTTTCATCGCGTCTCCCTTTTAAACGGTTTGAGCCCGTGATAGAGCTATACCGACCGACCGAGCGGCCGCCGCCGTTAGCGATGATAGTACTTACTTTTGCGGGTAGACGGTGTCATATGTTCAGCACAACGACCCCTCCGGCCGTTAATCTCAATTTTCTAGACCGGGGCCGCTACTTCTTTATTCAAGTAGCTCCTTATTTGTCCTCGCGAGGCTGGGTTGACCCGGGGTCAGACCTATTGCGTCACAGGGATCGAACCCGGGACCTCTGCAGCGTGTATATTAATTATGCTATTCTGTTAGGGATGAGAGGTTGAATTTAGAGGAAATATACCTGCATTTGCTTGAAAGGGGAGAGGGGAGAGGGAGAAAGTATGTTGGAGAGCAGCCTTCATTAAACCCGGCATGGATTCCAAACCCTGGCTAGACGCCGGCAGAGCGGGTTACTGACGTCTTGGTCCGCTCGACCACCGGTGCGGTCTGCACAGTTCATCCCGTGTTCTGCAAGCGCCTTCCAGTGCTCGAGTGATTGCCTATGTGTCAAGGGGAAGAGTGTTTGCCGGGATCATTGTCAAATACACCTTCACACAACCTCACACTTAAGGCGGATTCTAGGACGCGAGAAGAGGCCACTGTTTTTGCAATTTTTATATCAAAACTTTTTTGTCAAATTAAAAATTTGCTATGGGGCCATACATGTATTACGTAATGCAATTCTAGGCCTTTTTTTTTACCCGCCTTCCCCCAAATCACGCTCCGTAACGCTTTGGCAACCCCTCTTCCCCCCTCGAGCCACGTGACGCTTCCAGTTTCAACTATAAAAAACCTTTTCCTCATGTCATTTTCAAATAGGATTTTTTTTTTTGCAGACTAGTTATTTTCACGTCGGATCTTAAAAGTTAAAAAAAAAATTGACTAAAGGATGCAATTTCTAGTCTGTTTTATTTGTATTTACAAAAAAACAGAATTTTAATAGCGTGAAAAAGTTGAAGTTAATGTATTTTTATTGTTTGTTACTTAAAAACTAAAAATTCGTTTCGTTACGCTAGATTAACGCCTCCCTCCCCCCACTATGTCTCACAGCGTAACGCTAAGACTGTACCCTCACCCCCTTTAAATGCGCTACGTAATACATGTATCTATCATCTATATTAGATCACTTAGTTTAATATTCTTGACATCGTGACTTTATGTCCAGACCGCTAGTGTGCAGTATTGTGGAGTCACAACATTATATTGTGCTGTGGTATTTGTTTACCTGCGTGATAGGAATAAAGCGAGCAGTTTACTGTACAGAGGCGCCATCTTGGCGTGGGGAAGACTGTTGGTCAGTGCTTAGTGTGGTACCAGAATTAAACACTGGCATAATCTGTGTTCTACCAATGAAACCATCCAAGCTTTACACAAATATTCTCTAGTTACTCGCTCTAAATGGTAACAAACTAAAAATGTTTGATATCTTCAGTGGCGGATTCAAAAAGAGAAAAAAAGACTGATGGGGACCAAGATACAAATATATTATATTACATCCTTGTATAGTCATCTTAATATATTAAAAAAAATTATCTATAAAGCTAATTATATAAAAGGGTTTGTGATTTTGTTGATAAACAATTACTTAATTTTTATACATAAATAATTATTTTGTTTTATAAATGTCAATGCGATCAGACACCTTAGCTCAGTCGGTAGAGCGTGTGTTTATTGAGCTAGGGCTACCGGGTTCAATTCCCGGCATGGCCGAAAGATTTAACAAAGGTGAAATATGGTTTGAGATGATTGAAGAGAAATAGTTTATGTAAACTTTAATTAAAGTTTTCGTGGATGTTTTTTCCTGGCACCTATATATTTAGAGCCTCTTAAAGGATTATCTCTGTATTGAATCTTTCCTAATCCATTGTTGATCTCAAGAAGGTTTTAGTTCTTTCAACGAACTAAAACACTGCTCTCCTGCTGTTGTAGTAACTAACATCTGTTTTCAATAGCCACTCAATGTTTAGAAACAGACGCAAATCCTGTTAAGCTTCCGTTGGCGTATAGATTCGTGATTCCTATATCGAGATTTCCCTCGACTTCATTTCTTTATGGATATATTCCTTCTTTGAAAACAACTGACCTACTTCAGTGGCTGAAAGGTCTAACGAGTAACGCTCGTGTTATACCGACCTGCTGATGACTGGTATATCGGGGTTTGAATCCTGGTCGGATTGTCCTGAGAGTAGTTTTTCCTTAATGGTTTCCCACTCTCCTTCCACGCAAATGTGGGTGTATTTCTTCTAAAATGTTTCTTTCCTCATCCCGACTGCATTAGAGTAATTATATATGCGTATAATCTAAACAGGTAGTGAGATATGCTGAAGAACTTAGGTTTTTTAAAAAAAATCATGTTCTTGGAATCAACATTGTTTCTGGTGACCTTGCGGTATAGGGGTAAGGTGGTAGACTTCTGTGCTAGGGGTCCGGGGTTCAATCCTCGGTCTTGGCACAGATTTATCCGATTACCAAACCTTTCCTTCACCTCTGACAAGACGTGTATTAATCACAACTTGTGAATGTGAGGAATTCCAGGCCTTCACCGTGGTTCGGAACCCACGTTAAACTGTAGGTCCTCCATTTCATCTCGCAATCACCCTACCATTACACATTAGCGTAAGTGCGTATAACCCGAACGTATAGTAAGATGCGGTGCTAATAATAATATTTCTCGAAACACGTAAATACGCTCATTTACGTACCGTATTGCCACAAGGGAAAGATACACAATACGATTTGAATTACGCTTCGTCTGTCAGCCTCGTTGATAGAGAGCGCTTGTCCTTGCTGGTTGTAAAAGGACTGATAGAACGACCCTTCCCCCTCCAGCCCCTCTCCTTGTATCCTGCAATCACCTCCCCCCCCCTCCCCCCA
>CABFWO010000553.1:102399-114782 GCA_902155825.1 Timema genevievae
CTAGGGCCTGCCTTTTTTCCCCACCTGGGCCCCCCCCCCCCCTCCATAAATATGGTTGCCCACGTTAAGGTTGGGATGGTAGGGATTTCAAGTTTGGTGGGTTTTTTTTGCAGTTTTTATATCAAATTATTTTTAGGAAAAATAAATTATATTGCTTCAGTAGAAATAAGAGTTTAATTTTCTTTGATTTTCCTCACGTGGTGATAAGCTGTTTTTGAATCTGGCAAGGGTGTCCTAGGATTTAATTACTTTTTCTGTTCATTTGAAAAATTTATCTAATGTCGCTATGCTCATGACAGATATTCAACAAACTGTTGATATAACCAGGTGAAGAAAATTAAACTTGTGTTTTTGTTGGAGAAGTATTTTATTTATTTTGGCTGAAAGAATTGTTTGCTATAGAAACTGCCAAAAACACTGCCCTGCCCCTTTTCTTCGCATTCCCTAAATCCCCACCTCAAGTAAATTTACCGGGACTCTGATGTTTTAAGACTTGAATACGTAAATTAGTTTACTTCGGAGGGAATCTAGCAGAAATGGATTTTAACCACGGTCCATTAATTTTATAACCTGTTCGGTTAAAAAGTATATGTACTAATTACGCTAACGAGCTAGGGATGAAAGTTGAATTTAGTGGAAGTGTGCCAGCATTTGCGTGGAGGAGGGGGGGAACATCCATGAGTAAAAATTACCCTCAATACATTTGACCGAGGTTCGAATTTCAATCTCCCTTTAATCAGCGGTCTAGTCTATTGAATGTGATGTCCTAGATCATGCGGCCACCGGTGCAGTTTACTGTCTATCTAGAGATTTATTTTGTGTTAATGGTTACCAAGTAAATTCTAATTTGTTCCCGGGAAGTGTTTCATTGTATGGGTTTACAGGGACATATAATTCCAGAAATTTTGAGCACCTTTTATAAAATAGATCTAATAACCTTTTTCCTGTAAACATTGATAACATTTTACTAAATTATTTTAATTTGCTAATATTTATTAAAAGTAACCGTTGCTGTTCATGACTTTTCTTATGATAACGTTAAAATATATTAAGTAACTTTTCTACCTCTAAATTATACGAAAAATTTGACTCGTATTTTCAATCTTCTCTTTATAATCCCACTCGGATCATTTTTGTCTGGTTTTACTACACTGCCCTCTGTCAGACACGCGCTGAACTAAAATATCACGATCAAAGTTTGTGGTTCCAGCTGCCCTCTAGCAGACGTTTGACGCAGTAACATCCGCCATTTGCGAATATAATTCCATTGAGTACAATTTTCACAAGTTTTCTTTTTCATAATGAGAAATGCCTTAAAGAATATAATATATTGGAATACAATTTAAGAACATTTGATTGGTTGTTTGAAGAAATGTCAAAATGTGTATCATTACGAATAGATACAATACCATTAAACTATATTGAGTAACACTCCCCTCCCCTTGAATCTCCCACTTCCCCAGCCCCCTCTTGATTAATGATTCAAGGATTAGGAGGGGGAAGAGCCGCGGTGGTTGCTGGGTGTATGATTGGTACGAAAGTGAGTTAGTCTACTCTGAACCTTGCAGCGTTATACAATAAAAGTATTTCGACCTGTTTCCTGTCGCACGAACACACATGAAACTCAGGTTAGTTCAATTGCTACCTTTTTTTTGTTGTTGTTGGCTCTACTTATAAAAAAAAAGTCAGTGGTTCCAGATTTATTTCTTTTCTTTTGTTCGAATTTTAAAGTGTTATTAATGTGTTGTTTAATTTACATTGTTCTTATATTGTTGTGGTTTAATAGATATATTTTAAAATCTTATCACAAGCTTTCAAAGCACTTATTTATTGAAGTCTGAATCTCAGCCTCACCAAACGAAGAGATCATGTTTTTACTCAAAGTAGCCTTAGTTTCTAGTCTTTCTTACGAGAAGATGTTCGTGTAAAAAAAACCGCATTAAAACAACGAACAAAAGTTTTTACGTTGGCGTGTCTTAAAGTTTACCCATTTTCACGGCTTATAAATTCCTATTTCAACTCTAATCTAAACGTTTTGTTCTCGTACAATAATATCAATAGCTAGAGGTCAAGACAGGTTTCTCTTTAATTATTCCTGAATACGTGTTGACTTGGGACATTTCGACAACATCCACTAATTGGCAATCTTGCCAACAAAACAAGCTTCGTGTAATTAATGTCCTTAAATAGCCAGGTTTTCTTGCGTATAAACGTCTGGAATTACTAAATAACAGGGCTATTATGGAAGGGGGAAAAAAGGTCTTGGAGGACGTTTTTCCGTAAGAAAGTCGGGCTATACATTATAGCTACGAGATTTTCGGAAATTTTAAATTTGTTGGGTTCTTTTTAAAAGTCATCTTTGCTCCTCCCCTTGCCATCAAAGCTACACGCGCGCGCGAACACAAACACAAGATTTTTGCGAACGTGTGCATACTAAAACTAATACTAATAACTATTGAATCCGAAAACAGCAAAGATGTGTTCAAATTGTCATAGAAATAATCTGATCTTACATTGAGTAGAGTAACTACAGTAGCCCCATGGCTTCTTTGGTGCTGACTGACAGCTCACAGCTGACGGCTTTGAAAATCTACCAGACCAAATTATGTATCCCTACGCCGAACCATATGATCTGCAAAAAACATGTGTTTAGCAGCTGTCACTTCTGACAGTCAAAATTTAGGTATATACCTAAATGTTGACAGAAGTCGGCTGTGAACTGTCAGTCAGCACCAAAGAAGCCATGGGGCTACTTACTGTAGATCTACTTTAGCACGTTTTTCCACATAGTCATCTGTTAAAAGGGACCATTGCACATCTCATATCACAAAATTGAAGCGTTTGGTTTGAATATAAACACATTATATGTGCTTAAACCACCTTCCACATTAAGTTATGAGCTGCTCATAAAGTCAGGTGTACTAAAATGGCATTAGTTTTAGCAGTACAAAGAAGTTTAGAAAGTATACATTGATAGCACATAAGCGATAGGATTATTTTATAGCTATTGATACTCTCATCATAAAGTAACAGGTCGTACGCATCGATTTACGTATGAATACATGGAAGTGGTTTTAGTAGGTACAAAAGTCTTATCGCTTTTTTTTATTGGTTTGTATCGGGTGGGCTAAATAGTGTTAGAGCCAAGATTCAAAGTCGGGCCCTCTACGGCTCGACACTACCTAAACTCAGGTGGAATGGGCCAGTTCGTATCCCCATTAGTCTTGTTTAGGTATGTGGTATTTTGTTACGAAGCGCAATAGGTTTGACTAAGAATCTTACCCTTCGTATGATTTGATAATTGTTCTAAATGGTGTTTTCAAGTGTCTAAATTCCACATAAAAACTGTTTGGGCCCACTTCGGTGGCCGCATAGTCTTAGGGCTTCACTCTCAAAGTAGACTAGACTGCCCGATGACGGGAAGATTGTGGTTCGAATTTCAGTTGGGTGTACTAAGGGTTTTCATAATGGTTTTCCACTCTATGCAAATGTGGGCACACTTCCTCAAATTATAACCTCACTAATCCTTAAACCATTGAAGTGATTAGTACAGAAGCTGATAAAACCCAAACAGTAAGTTGCGGTGCTTAAAAAAGTCTGATTCGATTTACGAAACATTTGTTTAAATCTATTCTTTCGTCAGACCCACAGCTTTCTGATTAAATCATAATCTAAGGTTTTGTTATTTTTAAAACCTCTGATAAAGGGGTATAGGAGAAGTGTAAGATACCAAAAGAACTTGATAAATTATGACCCTCCACGATGGCGTAGTTGGCTAACACGCTGGTTGTTGAGCCAGACTGCTGAAGACGGGGAGATCGAGGTTCGAATCTCGGTCGGGTGAACTGGGGGTGGGGAGTGTTCCTGAATGGTTTTCCACTCTCCCTCCACGCAAATGTGGGTTCACTTCCTCTAAATTCAATCTTCCCAATTCCTAACCCATTAGAGTAATTAGTACTTGTGTAACCTGAACGGGTAGTAAGACGTGGTGCTATTATTATTATTAACTTGTTATGAATGCCATGATTATCCTAAACCTGGGAACGTGTGCATTCTGGGTAAGCTATTGTTGGTGAGCATTGTCTCCATTCGATTGTTTAGCAAGCTAGGCACGGAATGAATGTCGCAAATAGAAACACAGCACAAACACAAGCTTCCTAAAACAAACCTTTTTATAAGTGGAGTCTTAACAAGGTAAGGAAAGTACCTTAAAGGTTTTAATCAAGCTTGGAATACTTATTGGTCAGATATCGACGGAAATATATTCCCATCGTGAGTAGCCCGTTTATGGTTGGTCAAATGGGAGAACAAGTTTGTTGGTACATTACACAGATAGGCTATAGTCAAAACAAGCATGGGTGCCCAAAAATGGATGGTAAGGGAGGATTGGACCTCCTTTATCACTCTGCAATATTAACTTGGTTTTTGTTAATTTTTTTTATGAAAAAATACAAGTTCTGTATTTAGGATTTGGTTACACTTTGCTACTAAACACTTTGAACCATTATCAGAGCTAAGAGATAAAAATATGTAGTTTCTCCCATTCCATCAACAGCTTTAAATGGCTTGTCCTATACCATTTTATTTTTTGATAGTTTTTCAGAACTTTTTATTTTGAGAAAATTTGCTCATGAAAATCTCAGAATTATGTTCAGATGTTCTAAAATCCTAAGGTTAAATCCTTGAAATTTTTCTATAGAAGGGTAAGGGTTGCCACACCCCCTGAAGATTAGACTCTAATCCATCCCTACACGGGCGCCCTTGTTAATAAACTCTGCTTGCCTTGGCAACGCCCCGCGAACCTTTGCTGTTTTCTAGTCACTTTTCTTTCATAGAAGTCACATGTACTTTCAAGTATTCATACGTCAAGTAATGTGATGTATGCGTAGAGATAGGGTAAATTCGCTTTTGCGAAAAACGCGAAAAGAAAAAAAAAGGTCGAAAATAGGGTATTTATAAGTTTTCTTTGCGTTTCATGGCATTTGAAAGTGTTTAAAGCGATATTTATTTCGCGAATTAACGCGAAAAACGTGATTTTTAGAGTATTTTAGCTAAATTATTATTTAGCGAAATAGACGCGAATTCCCTGAAAATGCTGAGATTTTCTATAAAACTATATTTTTCAGCGGAAATAAGTTATTAAAAAATCATTGAGTTTCACTCGTCTGTGTGCTTCAGCTCGGGTTTTACTTGCATACTGTGCCTTCCACAGCCCATCCGGATAATCGCCACATTCTGTTAGTCGTTGCTTTTATCATAAATCCTTTGTATAGGCCCTAAAACATTGACGAGACATTTTTACCTATTTTGCTACAAAATGCTAAATTATACCACAAAACGCTAAATTTCCAATAATTAATGCTAAAAAAAACTGAAAATTAATGCTATTTTACCCTATCTCTATATGCGTACTGTTGACACTGAGGGGAAAGGGTGAAATCTCATAACACGTGCACATATATGTTTAAGAATAATTTTCTTAGCTGTTAAGTTTATTGTGCATTGTGACCATCTTGCAAGAATTGTAGTAGCGCAATTGATGAAAGTGTGAAGTGTCAAGTCAAAAATCGAAATTTTTGAAGCCCAATTTTAAAAATAGCCGCTTATCGATATACTTATCAATGCACCGCTTTGATGGTCACGTCGTCTAACGCGCTACTCTCGCCGTAGACTAGATTGCAGATGACGGGATCGAGGTTTGAATATTGGTCGGGTGTATTGAGGGTGTTCTTTTCCAACATGGTTTTCCTATTTTTCTCCTCGCAAATATGGGTACACTTCCTCTAAATATATCCTTCCTAATCCTTAAAACCATAAACGTAATTGATACATAAGCGTATAGCCCGAACGGTTTGTAAGATGCCGTGTTTAAAAGAATGTATAATTGGTGCACTATCATATTTTGGGAAAAATTACTCTAAATGCGGTGACCTTGAGGAATCCGTAAAGCCACAGGCGGCGTTCCAGTGACAAAGGTTCGCCAGCCCTGGTTTAATGCCCATCTCTCGCCAGTGGTACGGCCACCCCTGTGAGTGGTTTCTGTCGCCCTTTAGCTCGCCCACATCCAAGTAATGTCGGCCACGGGATGTTTTCTATCTTCACGTCCGTACAGAAGGATTTGTCTAAGTTTAGGTCCGAGCGGCCCAGCCCCAGACTAACATCCGAGGTGAAAGTCCGGTATAGCACTTTTACTTAGAAAGTGAAAACCACGCGAACGTGGTAAGAACCCAGAGGCTCGGGACGAGACATTCTGGTGGTTGACGAGGCCATCTTTGACTGGAAGGTTCCGGTAGCTAGATGATTTGTCGTTTTCATTGCTTTTGTTTGTTAAGAGATCCGCTTTGGTGAGCAAATGGTTTAAAGCGTAGCCCACGCTATTGACTGGACTGCCGCTGACGAGATCGGGGTTCGAATCCCGCTCGGGTGTACTCAAGGTCTTTTTTCAAACATGGTTTTCTTCTCAGACGTAAATGGGGAACTATTTCCTCTAAATTCAATCTTTCTCATCTCTAACACATTAGCGTAATCAGTATATTAAGCGTTTAACTCTAAAAAGTAGTAAGAAGTGAAAATTTATATAATTATAAATGCACTTTAAATAAGTATTTTTTAATCGTACAGTTAGCACCACGTCTTAATACCCGCCCGGTATATCTGCAGTTGATTACACTAATGGTGTAGGGATGAGGATGATACATTACGAGGAAATGTAGCTGCAGTTGGGTGAAGGGATTGTGAAACCATCAAGGGGAAAAACCGCGCATGTACCCGTTTGAGTTTAGAACCCCCAACCACCTGACGTTTGGTCCGCGCGATCACCGCTGTGGATTCTAAGATTTGACGAGTTATTCCAAGGAGTAAGTATTGTGAGGGTATTTTAAGAGGAACTGTACCAGCATTGTAATTTATCTACCTTGTCACCGGCGATCCTTAATTTTGCGTGCTTAGTGCCTTAAACTGTGTGAACATCAGCGGAGGTTGACGTGATTTGTAACAATGGTATATTGTTAAAGAATGTTTATTATTCTTAACGCTTGCTTCCTTTTTAAAAAATAACATTAACCTTCTCGATCAACGGTTCCTCTTCCCAGCCGAAAAAATTTCGAAACCTGGAAGACCTAGGATACTGAAATTTGGCAGACTAGTAGCCCCGAACCCAAAAGGGTACAGGAATATGTGGACAAAAATTCACATGGTGGAGGAGGGAACAAGTTCATTTACTGAAAAACTATTTATAAAAAAGAAATCTTCGATTTTATTAACAGTTTCGCATTATCATTAGAGTAAATATTTGATCTACTTTGTCTGTAATGTTGAAATGCGCCTCATATTTTCATGGTCACTAAAGATGATTCCAGTTCGCAGTCATCGTCCAACAAATATCAATTGAACCACATTACAATGCCAGAACGGAAACCGTTGACTTTTAAACACGTATCATGCTAGTTTATTAATATTGGCCGGATTTTGATAATGTTATTGGTACAAGTATCACGGCTTCAGACTATTCTGACACCTTAGGAAACTGTCTAGGGCCGTCGCCCCCACCTTCCTGTCTCATGAGGCGACCTTTACAGGTGAACAACTTTATTTTGCTGCGCGAGTCTTTTGTTCTCTGGAGAAGTTTCGTCAGCTGTTGAAGATTGAGCTGTGATGGGCATCGGAGCGTTGCAAGTGTTGTAAAAATGTATGTACCTTCGGACTTTGAAACAAAGAACAGTCGGAGGGCAAAATTAGTTATTTAAACCAAAAATTTAGTTAATAATATTTAGTGAAAACAGTACGTTCGGTTGGGGGAGGAATTATGAAAGGGGTTTGAGGGTTCTGGAAGAACTATTTTGGCTGTATATTATTATTCACTTTTTGTGTATAATACTCTTTTAATACAGTCCGGTGTTTCATGGTTCGGGAAACAAATGCGCGGCTAATACCGCTAGGTCTACTAAACACTGTTCTGGACCGTAATTATATAAACTGAACCCTTTGTAAAACATGTGGAGCTTTTTTTCCACACCTTCCATTGTTTTAAGTAGAAAGGGCCCGCTTCGCTGTTCGCATGGTCTAAGGCGCTACTCTCGCAGTAGGCTAGACCGCCGATGACTGAGATCGAGGTTCGAATCTCGGGTCTGGCTTTTCCATTTTCGCTCCACGTGAATGCGCGTACAATAAGCTTCCTAAGCCCTAATTTTTTTGTGTAATTAGTACAAAGGCGTATAACCCGAACAAGTAGTAAGACGCGGTTAGAAAAACTTTTTTATTCCAGAATTTTTTTTCGCTCCGGGCCAATACTAGTTAACTTCTTAACTCTTAACCTGCTACTTTGAGTAACCACCGCGCTGGCGCTATGAGCGTTATTAAAAAACAAACCCTCAACCGTACATTTTGGGCTGTGCACCAATCAACTTTTCAGTTAAACGAAACTTTAACTCATGTATGTATTTAAAAATAAAAAAACTGTCACGTGTACGTATTGTAAAAAAAACCTGCAAGTCCTCAACGGGGATAGTTATTGAATCTTTCCCACCAGTTTTGGGTGACAATATTGTAAGGATGATGTTACTGTCATTTATTATTAGATCAAAATTGAAATCAATCGTGTGATATCAATGAATTATTCATTTAACGTAATTACTTCTTTGAACAAGGTGATTAATTACGCGATCCGATATCACGCGTGTTTTTGATTTATTTTATAGGGAGCTGTTCTGAAAAAAAAATTTTTTATCACGATTGATCCTAGATTTTGTCCGGCGCGGAATGGTTAAGGTCATTAAGATTCGGTGATTTCGATATAAATGTTTTCTTATGACGGGACAATCGCTCGAACCGCTCGGCGACTACAAAGCTAATGACGGTATCTGCGTTTTTTTAAAAAGCTATATCTACGAATTCCTAGCTTCTAGAACATTCCTTGGGTAACGGGATGCAGCCGTCTTTTGACCCTCCTCCTTTGTCTTTGGAGAATATTTTGCCTGGGTGGACGATATAGACAGAAGGATGCTGAACAACGCAGACCTTTACTACCAAAGATAGTGTTAAAAAGTGAATTTTGAATATTATCACATTCGATCAGATCTTATCTATAAATTAAAGTAGATGTATAAAATATAATTATACCCCTTACGCTTTACATTAGTGGTGAGGTTAGGTTAGGTTGATAAATGGCTAATTCGTGAAACTCGAGATATTTGTAATTTCTAAAAAATATAAATTTCTTGTGGTGTTACTACCATATGGGACTCCTATTGCAAACAACGGTGCGCTTTTTATGCTCATTCTACCTTGTGCGCTTATGATGTACTCCAAAGCAGGTACACAAATTCGGCCTGAGTGCTTTCAGTACGTAGCTGGGTTGGAACGTGATTTGCTGACAAAACTACCAAATAGCGACTATCAAGGAACCTTGACCAACATGGCCAACATCTTGATGCCGCTGTGGGTGGGTCACGATCGGTTGGTACAGTCGGAAGCAAAGCTTCATCTCGAAATGCACGTCTGCACCAGTTTCATTAGCATGTACTTTTTTGAGCCCGTGACGTGACCACGTTTTTGTTTTGCGCTTCTTTTTTTTTTCGGTGAACGTGTGAATCCACAGATAAAACTTAGAGGAAATTAACCTGTATTTTCATGGAGGGGCGGTAGATTACTTGAGTCGGACAGTGTTTTTGCAGTTTTAGTAGGAAAAAAAATGTTGGCCTGGATAAATAAAATATCGCCACATTAATGTAGCCATGCAATTGTCTGCACTTTTTTGTTCTAGACCGCCGAGGACGGGGAGATAGAGGTTCGAATCTCGGTCGGGTGAACTGGGTGTGGTTTTTCATAAATGGTTTTCCACTCTCCCTCCACGCAAATGCGGGTTCACTTCCTCTAAATTCAACCCTACCAATTATTTAATCCATTAGCGTAATTAGTGCTTAAGCGTATAACCCGAACGGGTAGTAAGACGCGGTGCTAAATATTATTATATTATTAATTTTGTTCTTACTAGTAATTTTAGGGGCACTTGTGTGTTAAAGTGGTACTTTATGAATAGCAATTCTTAGGCCTGGTTCTAATAACATGTTCCCTATGTTTGATACATCTTTAGAGCGCTATTGTTTAAAATTGCATTAGTGCTGTCTTCTGTAATGTAATCATGATACCTTTCTAATGAACTTTATATCATGGTTTACTTAATACCAGACAAATTATCTTCTAGTGTTGATAAACAGACTTTGACAGATCTTGGTTCAGGTAGCGGAAACCCTTCCCCTCCCCCAAACTAGCCTACTCAGACTGCAAGTTTAAAAGAAAACCTAAGACACAATGGTCCTTTTTTTTTTCTCCACGCGAATTTATAGATGTAAGCAGTCTTAAAATACTTTCGACTTGTTACTTGTCTGGAAAGGTTTGTACTCATTAAATGTATCGGACCGTTGCTACGAACAATTTGAAAGTGCGGTTGTAACTGAGAACTGCCAATAGCACTTCCCAGTGGCCAAGGACTCTCTGGCTCAAGGAGCGCAGCCCAACACACGTCGGGGTGTCTCGCGTATGTAGATCTTGTTTCTGCACTCGGACCATGTCTATAGTCTTCACGGGACACTGTTTTATCTCCATAACACATTTTCCTAGACACTAGTTATTGCGTCCTGAATAATATGGTCACCAGTATTACATTCGTGCAGTCGAACTATCGTCCCGTCAGCCGCGACTCTGTCGGAGGAAGTGTGGACAGTCGCTTCTTGTTCCATTTCTCACGGAGAAGGGATCGAGGTCACGCAGATACACTCTCTGCCTCGTGCCAACTGGACACTTTGTAGCGAGTCACCTTTCACTTGTTGCACGGGACGCTAAGTTTGCACGGAGAGGCTTATCCTGAATCTGCTTTGGGAGTAGACCTATCTTAGGGCTGGCCAACTAATTTAAACTTTTTTAGAACCAGTTTCATCGTCTTTGAGTACGCCTCAAGTGCAGCGCTTTGCTAAATACAGGAAGACGCCTGCCTAGATAAGAATAGAATGGGCCACTTTCATACGTGAAATTGGCCCATTCCAATCGAGTTTGGGTAGGTGTAGTCTTATATTTAATTGAGTGCCGTACTTGAGGCTTACTCGGACAACGAAACTGGCTTAATTAGACTGCTTCCAAGGTTCTTTTTAAGGCAAATACGGCTTGTTAATTAAAGTTGGAGTCCGCGCCTATGACCACGCGGGCAAAGGCGTAAGTATAGTCACATCTGGTTACACGGGTGGCTCACTAAAGTACGTTTTCTTGGAGTACCTAATGTAACCAATCATTAGGACGTAGTTGGCGTGCCTAGTCATTTTTTCTATCCATGCTTCTAAACTCTATTTTAACTTTTTCTCTTTCCACACATTTAAGGTAGGGGGCCCAAATTTAGTCCCCTTCGGTTTCTCAATCCTGCCGCTAGGAACGCTATCGGTGCCAACATGTGTGTGTAGGGGTAGGCAAACTGACACTTGTGAAAGTTTAGTGATCCAATAAGCTTCTGTTCTAGTATTACGAATATTTTTAGTTTTCTTGGCAAGGTGAGTTCTTGCAATTTCTGTTTTTAATTTTCTTTAAGTTAAATTGTTTTTATTTACTCACTGTATTCGACCAATTATGTTCACATTTGTAATGACTTAAGTAAAATTAATAAAGTTTTAAAAAAAATTTCTTTAAAACATCGTAACCAAGCCTACTACATTTTTTCGGAATTTTTTTTGTGTATGAAATTAGGAACACCTTTTTTTGGTTTGCCCCAAAAGTAGGCCTTTTTGAAATTAATTTTGTATACCAACTATTGATCAAACAGGTAATGTGGCTTGGTTTCCAGATTAAAGGATAGTAAACGAAGTTAATGTCAAATTTTTGAGCACTTACGTCAGTTAATACGGTCCCAAGATACGAAAAAGTGACTAGGGGACGAAATTTGGGGCCCCCTACCTTATTCCTTGAAATCCAATGCCCGCATCTTTACGGAAAAGATCTGGAAAAAATTAAATGTGTTTTCATATTAAACTTTCATTTAGCAAATATGACCGATCAAGGTTGTTTTGGTCATACTTGGATATTATTTGAAAGTACTCGGTTCACTCTGAAAACTTGACGTATTACACTGTAATTACAGGAATGTCCATATGAAGGGAACCACAATTGATTTAATTAAAATTAATTAAATATTGACGTGGAAATCTAACCCGGGACCTTTGTATTAGCGCACCAATGCTCCACCACTGATCTATCCAGGAATCGTCCCATGCTCGGGATTGTTCTCGTCACAGAGGCAGTCTATGAACGACGTGTCAGCTACGTATGAATGAATAATGACCCTGATCAAGGTACGAATCTTGGATAGTTAGGTGTCGTCGACCTCAGTGGTCTTACGACTCGGT
>CABFWO010000553.1:123134-168992 GCA_902155825.1 Timema genevievae
CCCCCCCCTCCCCCAAAGAATGGGTACTTCTCTTTCGCTAAGAATTAATTTTACCTCGGACCAACTTTACTAACGTTCAGCTGGATGGCTTATACTGAACTGTAGTCTGCTGACGATTTATTGCATTCATTTCTAATTAATATTCTACTACGGAATGCGTAATATACCTGTTTGTGACACGGCACGAGAAAGGGGGGGGGGACCTTAACCGAGGAAATATTTCAGGGCAGCTGATGATAATGATCTGGGTCAAAACTCAAAATATCATATTTGTAGATTATAGCAGCAGACGCTACTTTGTCTCTTGAAAAAACTTGAAATAGGTTTTAGTTCATATTTTATATCCTAGATAGCAGAGCAGGCATTATGGTACTTGTTTTTAAATAAAGCAAAACTTTTAACCCTTGTTTTCTCAAAACGCACCTTTAACTTGCTGGTTAAGATTGCAATAACTTTCTCAATTTTTCGAATATGTTTACATATTTTACATAAACTTATTCATCAATCTGTGCTCTTTCTAGTGATACTTATAATCTAAATACTGACCTGGGTGAAGATAAGGTCTCTTTTCCCGTCCCGCGTCACATAAATAATTTCTTATGGTTGATTTGATGGTGCCCAATCCCATATGTACCACAGTAGTATTCTGTTAGGAGAAAAAGAGAAATGGGCCGATACGGCAAGAGGTTGTTGCGAATATGACCTCTGTACCATCCCAAGATTGGTCTTAATCTCTTCAAGGTCACCTAGGTTTAACCTAGAGGCGGACTTTGTTTTCCTGAGGGAACAGCCAAGGTGATATTTTCTAGGTAACTTAACTACTCGTAGAATCACGTGGCGCATTGTTGAACCCTAGACTGTAACTTGTTAGGCGTGCGGCCGGAACTGCTGGGGTAACTTCCCTCGAAATAGACAAACAAATGAGTCGAGATAAGACTCCAGCGAAAATACTTGTATAATAAGTGTACTATGTAAAAACAATCCTTGTTTTTTATTTAAAGTCTGCATGTATTATTGAAACTTCGCAGGAATAAAAATATCCTAGTGAATGTTGATATAAAGAGTCCATACGCGCGAGTATGTCTTTTGAATGGTCTGATAGATCTGATACTAAACCTCTCTACCAGATTCACTGGAACCCCCTCCACTATCTTCCTTCTCCGCCATCCACTTTCGTAGATTCCTCTTTCCGACGAAACTTGTCATGTATATGGTATTTTAACCTGTGATAATATTAAACAAAGGTTTTATCACCACACGACTGGCTCTCACTTTCTAAAGCCAGTTGAGCAAGTGTTGATAATGTTTCGTTTAGTAGAGTAAGAGTAGTGTCACCTTTCAGTACCGCGATTGTCACTTTTGGGGTGCTGCGAAACTCATGTCAGTAATATTTTTAGGTATTAAATATTTACAATCTAGTTATTTTGGGTTATAACAATTTTGCGATTATAAAATTACCCATAAATCCTGGATCTGAAGTTTTAATACCAAGGTGCCGCGAAATAAATGGGATGTATCAAAAGGTGCCGTCATCCTGATGGAAATATTGAAACCCTGATCCAAACTGATGTATGATTAGTTTAATTAGGTTGAAAAAGTATTAACCATAGCTATGTAGTTAGCGAATGAATAGTTAAAATGTAAAGATTCTTTCAACTGAACTAGTTCACTATCTAGTTAAAAAATTAACTAAAATACGACGCGACAGCAACCAAACTTGATTCGTCTGCCTATCTTTATCACAAACTATGCAGGATTGTGTGGGTTATAGAGGAGTTGATTTATTTGACCTTGCCAAGCGAAGTTGCACCCCCTTAACCCCCTAACCCCCTAACCCCCTCTCCCTGTTATATAATAACTTAGCATTGTTCCAATACCTATTTATTATATATCACTGGCGTGGGTGTTGGTAATGAGCTCATGCATGACCCATTGAACGGCTGGCCGTTGCTGGTGGGGGGGGGGTTCAAACCCCCTCCCCCGAAATTGTATGAACAAAATATGACTTTATTTATGGCTTAACAATATCAAAATTAAGATAAAAGTACAAATTAGGGGGCTTTGTTAACATAAAAAGCACTTATGAGAGCTTCTAGTGGTGTTTAATATTTATAATTTATTCTAGCCTTTGGTAGTTTGTGTTACCATAGAAAACACTTTAGATAGCTTCTAGAGACGTTTAATATTCAGAATTTTTCCTAGCCTACGGCAGTTAGGGGGCTATTTTACCATAAACACTTGAAAGAGCTTTTAGAACTGTTCATCATTTATAATTTTTTTCTAGCTTCTGGTAATTGGGGGATGTGCCCGTCAAACCTCCTCCCCNCCCCCCCGAAATTATTTGCTGGCTACGGCCTTGGTTACAGGCTGCATTCTGCAAACTGCTGGGTTACAAGATTTAACTGGCTGGCGACTAAACTATTGAACGAGATCAACGAACTTTTAATTTCAGTGAACTATTATCAAACAATACGTTGTGCCCGCCCTTCTCTTTAATATCTGAGCAGCTAGTGTCCTTTGGCAGCGTGCATTTCAGACCTTGGCTGGTGGTGGATCATAAAGATAGTTGTTTGTCTTAATTCCGTCCCCAGAGATGGTAACTAGTTAGTTCTCTAGGGGACTCAGACAAGTTGTTCCGGCTACGTCATCCCACACTGGCTATCCTCTCCATGGTACCGACTCGTACCAGCCGACCGAAGGCCGCCCCGAGCTTTGGTTCTCTCCATTCAATTCTCGCGTCGCACGACCGCCATAGGTCGGAGTGGGAGGGGATGTCCTTTCTTGCTTGGGGGTCCTTTTAGGGCGGTACTTGGATACTAGCGTGTATTGTGAAAGTGTTGTACTTCTGCTGCTAAAATAATAAATTATATCGCGGACGTTGAAACATTTCAGAGCGTAAATCTTTGAATACGATATTTTGCTTATTGGAACATGTTTTCCAGAGCTTGTATCAGCTTCAATAACGACAATTCCCACGTCGTAGCGAATTTTTCCAGTATATATGAGTCTCCAAAATCGGTAAGATACATTACCCGACTCGCTGCACTGCTTGTTGCATTCTGTATTATCACCCTCCCTAAGAAATAGATCAGACTTCAATAGTGCTAAAAATGTGCCGATGAGCACGCGGATTAAATGTCAGGCTCATCGGTTTACCGGTGACTGGAGGTGGAATTGGCTCGAGTATAAATAGTGTACTTGGGTGGATCGTTTTGTTTAATTCTCCACGCAGATTAGGGTACATTTTCACGGAATTCTGTCTTCCTCATTCCTACCCCGATAGTGCAATGAAATGTGTATATACAGTTAGGTTAGCAAGACGCGCAGTAAAAATAACTGATGAAACCCGTGATGGAATATTGTTCATAATATGCTCGAGTATTTTGCCAAACCTGCATCGCTGTCGGCACGCGCCTGCGCACTACAGTAAAACGCACTTTATTTCCGGGAAGTATTTATTATCTAGTCCCAGCCAAGCAATCTCTCGGAATACTAATAACAAGCAGTTAAGGTGAGGATGAAGGGAACGAGATAAAAGGCCTGTGTTTTTATAGTTTTTATTTGCTTTCCTCGTTGGGGGTCTCACCCCCAAGCCCCTAGTGAGTTTTCTTTGCAAGTGGTTGTAAACTAATGTAATTCCAGCGTTGTTTGGCACGTAACAACTTAGTTACCTGTATTGTATTGTATATACAGCACCTACTTTAAAGTTGCTTCGCCATTTTGAATTTTCGGGGGTTCAAAATTTAAATTTTTAAATTTTTGGAATTTTCCTGCCAGTTACAGGCTAGAAGCCATAAGTTTGCCAAATTTCAAGTTTATAGCTCATCTGGGAGTGGGTAAACATTGTCAGTGAGTGAGCCACGTGGCTTTATAGTAGTATAGTAGCAAAAGATTTTTGGCCAAAATAAATAGAATATTGCTCCAGTGGAACTATAATTTAATTTTCTTCACACGGTGATAACAGCTCTTGATTATGTCATGATCATAGCGGTATTAGATGAAAAAATTTTTAAATGAAGAGAAAGTTGTCACTTAATTCCATAACACCCTTGACAGTTATTCAACAACTGTTGTCACTATGTGAAGAAAATTAAACTATATGTTTCTACTAGAGAAATATTTTATTTCTTTTAGTAAAAAAATTTTTGCTAATAAACCCTGCAAAAGCACTGGTCTTTTTTCACGCACCTAACATCCCCACTTTAGCGTCCAATACGAATTATTTAAGTAAGTCCCTAAACAAACGATAGTACTAAAAGTGATTCGTCACACCCTGACTGAACCAACAGAGCGTGTGCCTGCTGATTTCAGGGTTGAGCTAAACTCTCGCCAAGGGTACAAACTTTCATATCAATAACCTGGGTTTCTTGCCTACCTCGTAAGGAAACGGCGTGATTAGGTATATATGTCCCTTTTCCATAAAATGGTAAAATGACATTTGGGGTTCAACGTTTTTCTCGGCTTTGGGTTCAACGTTTTTCTCGGCTTTGGGTTCAACGTTTTTCTCGGCTTTGGGTTCAACGTTTTTCTCGGCTTTGGTTCGAGGCAATGTGTTTTTTTAATAACTTTACCCTGCATCAAAGCCCAATTTTCTTACGAATGGACATGACGGATATAAATGTAACTGGATCTACTTATGATGTTATCAACTTTAACCTCAACAAATATGTCCGTATTTTCTAAAAGGTAATGTTTTGTTCATTAGTAAGAAACTTGAGGTATAGGTGACTGGTTTGTATGTGTGAAAAAACAATCATCTTTACGAAATCCTTGCATCATCGAGCATCCTCTGATCTAATACTGTCAAACTGCGCTAACATCACGGCGCCAGTCCAGTCCACTCTTTGGTCGGAAGGCAGTATTTGTGCAGTCCAGGGTTCAATGCCCCGACCGCGCCAAGTGGTTTGTCGCTCAGTGAAAGTCTTGCCTCTGTCGTGTTACCGGGAAGCAGTGGTTGGTTACTTACGTAAGTTCCCCGTCGGACATTAGGCGGCGGGTGGCTCGATAACCCCGCTCCCTCCCCCTTGTGACTGATTGCCCCCCTTCCCCTCACCCCACGGATTGTCTTGTGGGAGGGGGCTATTTATTGAAGGCGCACAGGCAGAATTTGTGTACCTGCTTTGGAGTACATCAAAAGCACACCATTGTGTGTGGTCTTAGAGTCCCATATGGCAAAACCGAAAGAAATGTGTATCTTCCAGAATTTACATATCGAGAGTTTAGTGAATTAGCCAGCTATCAGTCAAACCACTGATGTAGAGTAACCTGTGGTTTAATAATTTGATTATAATCATCGTAAGGGGGTTGTTTACAATACATATTTGGCATGTAACCACGTGATGCAATTGTTTTCCACGGGCGCATTTGATCCATATCTTCAGTTCTTGATACGAGGTTTCTTTTCCCTCTTGTTTGCTCGACATGTTCTCCGTTGTGGGAGATATTGAACTATTTGTAACTTGACCCCTCCTAATAATCATCCCTCGGTTCCTGTGCGCGTCAGGAGATGGAGGGCTCGTCTCGGGCTACTGTGGTACTCTTCAGACTTTGAAGACTTTAGTTCGATTCTGGTAGATGTTTATATTCACCCTCGTCTTCTTACTATGTGTTGTTGACGCAATTATTCACTTAGTCCCGTTTTTATATCTGTTAAAAGGTGACCTGGTGTTCTAGGGGTAAGGTGTCAGACTTATGTACTGGGGTTCCTGGGTTCAATCCTCGGTCCTGGCACATATTTATCTGATTGCCCAAACCCTTCCTTCACGTCTGAAAAGACGTTTATTAATCACAACTTGTGAATGTGTGGAATGCCAGGCCTCCACCGTGGTTCGGATCCCACGTTAAACTGTAGGTCCTCCATTTCATCTCACAATCACCCTACCATTGCACATTAGCGTACGTGCGTATAACCCGAACGGGTAGTAAGACGTGGTGCTAATAATAATAATAATAATATAATAATAATAATAATAATATATCTGTTAAAAGCGACTTCTGCGGATCACATCACTTGACGTGTGAAAGTAGATTTAGTAGCTCGGAGCTGTCAGATAAGGCTATTCTTATGAAAATTTGACTAGCGATGTATAACGAGTAAAGTGTATTAACATTTAAAAAAATCTTTCTCTACTTAGTAACCCGGTTCGGTGACCGCGTGGTCTAACGCGCTACTCTCGTGTTAAGACTAGATTGCCGAATATGGAGCGATCAGGGTTCGGTCCTAGTATGGTGCACCGAGGATGGTTTTCAACTCCCCCTGCAGCCAAATGCGGGTGCACTTCCTTTCACTCAAACCTTCCTAATGACTAACCCATTAGTGTAATTATTACTACCCGTTCGGTTGATACGCCTATGTAAGACACGGTGCTAAAAAAAAAGTGTAAAACTAACATTTAATAAAGGTTATCTATAAACAGACGTCGTGTTGAGCCAGACCACTGAGGACGGGGAGATCGAGGTTCGAATCTCGGTCGGGTGAACTGGGGGTGGTTTTTCCTAAATGGTTTTCCACTCTTCCTCCACGCAAATGCGGGTTCACTTCCCCTAAATTCAACCTTCCCAATTCCTAATCCATTAGTGTAATTAGTAATTAAGCGTATAACCCGAACGGTTAGTAAGACGCGGTGCTAAATAATAATAATATAAACAGACTTAACGCTTATCTTAAGTTATCTGACCCCCCGCCCCTGTAACAGTATGTCACTTGTATGTTTGTTATGAATCCTCAAACACTCTGGCAGAGGGTCTTGATGTAGACCCTCTTTAGGCTCATGTGTCCTAAAGTCTGTTCAGCGTAGGAATTGTTTTCTGAAAGGCCTTTTTCCTTACCAGAAAGCTATTATATAGTAGTATATTGGTAGTAAAAAAGACCTTTCAGAGAGTAATTCATACCGTGAACGGAGTGTAGTTTGAATCCTCGGATAGAAGCCGTGCTCTAGCGATAGACCCTTGACCTAGATCCTTGTAGCTGTTCGTCGTACCCGTCGTCACCAGCCTCTGTGAAAACTGTCGGGATGATTTCTTTCTCTCTTTCATTAACAACCTCCAAACTGAAAGATGTTATTAGTTTTCACCGCGACATTTTTTGCCCCAGGGCAGGAAAGCCAAACAATTGGCGTCACTCGTGAGGTCTCGGAGGAGGAAGTAATTTCACTGCAAGTGTGTGCAGGACAGTAAAACAATTTTTGTAGACGCGACTGTGATTTTTTTTGGTCAAGATCTTTTTAAAAGGAAATAATTAAAGAGGGAAAGGAATTTCTATCGTTGGAAACCTTTTCGAATTCGATTAGAACCTTGCCATTCATTATCTTAAACGACAGGAATTCTTTTCGCTCCTAAAGTTTTACTCAATCAGGACATATCAAGATTTGTATGCAACTTAACATATCGATAGCTTCCAATGTGTCGCGACACGTGGTCTTGGAAATGCTCTTTTAAATGAGTTATTAAATATTTTGTGACCAACATCTGCGGTCACGATTCTTTAGGATTCACTTTTTCACTAGGCTTAACTGCAAATAACTGGGATCCCGATGGTGTGGGGTAGGTTTTTTCCTAAAATGCATAAAAATTCTCCTTCAACGCAAATACGGGCACATTTCCCAAGCATTTTACCTTGCTAATTCGTTATCCATTGGAGTAAATACGCGGATAACTGTAATGGGAAGTAAGACACGGTGCACAAGATATATCGGTAGGTTATGTTGTAAAGGTTGCATTTATTTTTTACATTTTGTTAAATTAATACAAAAAATATGTGATTTCTTACTTTATTAACTAAAAAAAGTTAAAAGCGTGGAAAATACATTCAAAAGAGTTTCCTAAGTATATATTTGGTATCGGTAATACCTCCTTATTTTAAACACTGGAATGGTTATATTCAAAGTTATTTTATATTAATAACCGCCACGGTGGCGTAGTTAGCTAACGCGCTAGTTTCGTGTTCAGCTATACTGCTGAGGAGGGGAGACCAAGGTTAGAATCGCGCTCTGTTGAACTGGGAGGTTTTCCCTAAATGATTTTCCACTCTCCCTCCGTGCAAATGCGGGTTCACCTCCTCTATACAACCTTCTCAAATCCTAACTCATTGGTATAATAATTAATACTTAAGCGTATAACCCGAACGGGTAGTAAGACGTGGTACTAAGTATTAATATTAATATTTTATAAACGTGCGATGAAAGTTGTTAATAAATAGACTTCCGTTCAGGGTCTTGCCACTTGAGTTTACCATTGGTGTGAAAACACTTTCCACAGTAGCTTATTTATATTTGTATCTGTAAAAAAAATTTACATCATTATCACTCACCAAACTGCTTCTCTTTTTTTACATAGCGAAACACTAAAAAATAAAACGGTACTATCGACCACTTGTTTATTTAATAAAGGCCTCGAGAAATCTAATTTTTTTTTTTAGAATTGCAGAAATAAACTCTGGGCCTACATTCCCACCGCATTTCACAGTATTTTAAGACCTCGTCAATCTTTTTTTTTATCTACACACCTTTGTTTTGACAACTTTCATTGCGGATGTAGATCCAGGTAATTAAAGTTGGTAAACACGGACCAGATGTATGTGACGTGTTGTGGTTTAAATATCGTCAAGGTGTGTGCGCGCTTGTATAGTTTTAACTCGCTTTGCTCGTTGGGGGCTCTGCCCCCAAACCCCCAGTGAGTTTTCTTTGCAAGTAGATGTAAACTAATGTAATTGCAGCGTTGTTTTAAACGTAACAACTTAAAGTTACCGGTATAGTATTGTATTTTTCACACCTTTTAGCTTCTCCATACTTATAGAACAGCTAGAATCATCAAATTTGGCGCGCTTATGGCAATTGGATGTGCCAATATGCCAGCCAAATTTTATGACTCTAGCTGTCCCATAAGTGTTAGAAAATTAAAAAATGTGTGGAAAATGTGCTAAATTTACCTAAAATCAAAAAAATCTAGCTCTATCTAAGGTATAGCCGATGGAGATACGACAAAAAGTAATAGGGCCAAACTTGTGGCTGCTAGCGCAATCCGTTTTTTGATATGTCTTACCGTTTAGCCACAAGAGATCTCCAAAGAAAGGTCCATACCAACTTTAAAGTTGCTCCGCCATTTTGAATTTTTTTTCGGGGGTTAAAAATTAAAATTAACTTTTTTGCCAAATTTTCCCGTCGGTTACAGGTTAGAAGCTACAAGTTTGCCAAATTTCAAGTTTCTAGCTCATCTAGAAGTGGGTGAACATTAATGCCAGAGGGAGTCAGCCATGTGGCTTTATAGTATAGCTTGCTCTCTTGAAGCGTTGGTTCGAAGTTAATGCCCCGTGAAAACAATCCTCTCTAGATCTCTTTCCTACCATAAAACCCGCCTCGGTGGCGTAGTTGACTAACGCGCTAGTCGTGTTGAGCTCGACCGCCGAGGACGGGGAGATAGAGGTTCGAATCTCGGTCGGGTGAACTGGGGGGGGGGGTTTCCTAAACGGTTTTCCACTCTCCCTCCACGCNTTCCTAAATGGTTTTCCACTCTCCCTCCACGCAGATGCGGGTTCACTTCCTCTAAATTCAACCCTCCCAATTCCTAATCCATTAGCGTAATTAGTACTCAAGCGTATAACCCGAACGGGTAGTAAGACGCGGTGCTAAATATTACTATTCCTACCATAAAGTTCGAAACTGGACTAATATTTCACGGTCAGCCGAGTCTGATACACGTTCTCTGCCGGGATAACCATAGCCCAATTTTCATATGGGGGGAGAGGGGGGCGCTTTTAAGAATATATTTTTTAGCAGCTATAATTGACAGATAAAATTGACAAAATAGCCATATTAAAAGTTGCCGCTGCGGATAACATCTGACGTATAAACACGTGGGAATAGACCTGGTGGATTTCTGGTGGATTTCTTGCGGTCAGGTAAGACCCTTGCTATGAAAAGTTTCCGCATTTGCACGGAGGGAAGATGTGAAAACATTGAGGGTAATTTCGCCCGGTACGACTGGCTAAGATCAAAATCCCGACCGGCAAACTAGACTAGTTTGATTTATTCAATTTGGGGTGGGTGAGGGGATTTAACATGCTCTTTGTGAACCCTACCCTCTTTTTTTTTTACCACTATTCTACTATTTATGGGAAGGAGATGATACATTGGCGTATGGTGGATTGTTCCTGGAAGTTATTCCAGCTCTAATAATTGTCGGCACTTGTCCGGGAATCAAGGAACTATAATAGTTCTTAGAAAGGCAAGCCGAAGCATTTCACCGCGCTGTCGATCGTTAAGTTTAAACCGTAATTTAATGTGTGCCATAAACCTGGATATACCTTCTGTAAAATAGTTGGGGGTATTTAAAAACGTAAGTCATACATGATCTAATTGATAGCTTAAAAAAAAAATTTCTCGAATTCTCCCAGGAATGTTAAGTTAATGATATTTGTAGCTTCGCGTCTTACTAACCGTTCAGGTCATACGTTGATGGTTTCGGGGATAAGTAATGTAATATTTAGAAAGTGTACCCGCATTTACGTGGAGGGAGATTTGATAAAATTATACTTACAGTACATATGCCCGAGATTCGAACCTCGGATCTCCCAATCATAAGCAATCAACTGTGAGACTAGCGCCTATCGAAGTGTGTGCCTGTTGGTTGACACTGTAGGTTACACGGATATAGCCTTGAGACCGCACACAACTTGGGCGTTCGGTTGCCGAAGCACTTCCTCTGAAAAGGGCGCCAAATATTATATTCCGGAACTTTAAATACCTGTTTGGCGAGGTGTATATGTGATAGGTGAGTGTAAAGGTACCATCTAATTTTCAAGAGCCTTATTTGACATCTAGACAATCCATTAGGTCTACTAGCATATTCATACGTCAAGTCTTGTGATCTGCAGCTGTCATTTTGGTGAAGGTATTGATTAATATATATATATATATCAAATCAAATAGTAAAACGTTATAAATTTTATCAATTTTATCTGAAGATTGAACTGTAATATTGTGCGCGTATAGATGGATAGTTAATGTGAATGTATGATGCACTGGTCTCGTGTATTTCTCATTAAATGAGGATGTCCACGTTGGTGATACTAGGTTAAAAACTTGATATATTGCTGAGTAGTTTCTTAATTTGATATCGCCTGCTATTTGATCTTTTTTAAATTTACTTGTCTTGTAGACTTTTTCCTTTTTATATATACTTAATTATTTAATACCTCTCTGGCATCAGGAACAAAAAAAATAATTGCCGCATTTATTAAAGGACACCCTCTCCAGTCTATCCAGTCCACCTCATTACACATTATCCCTGTCTCGAGCTAGTTCTGCAGTCAACTTCATTACATCCTATCCCTCAGGTCCATCCTAATGTTATCCTCCCATCTGCGTTTAGATTTTCCCTTTGCGTTCACCATTCAATACTCTGAACATAGTTCTAGATTCTTCCATTCGCGCTGCATGTCCTGGCCACCGTAACCTATGAAAGTTGACTACCTTAAATATTTGATAAACTTAATTTAATGTCCGATGATGAATACAGGGTATGTAACTTCCTCCACATCATTATCTTAATCCCTTTTTGGACCAAATATTTTCCAAAGCATTTGGTTTATGAATGACAAACTCATCATGCAGAGTAAGAGACCATGTTACACAAGTATAAAGGACACCCTGTAAAACCGCGGCTTCATATATTCTGAGTTGTATATTCCTTGAAAGCAGGCGAGCTGTCAACTTACTGACATAGTAGTAGTAATAGTAGTACCAATTTCTCGATTGCTATTTTCCTGATTTCCACTTTAATATCGTTATTATTAGTTAATATTGTGTGAAAAGATTTTAATTCATTAACGATGTCATTGAAATTACTCGTCCAACATTTTATTGCTGTATAGATAAAATGTGCACTTTTGTTTTGTAGACATCTTGAGTAAAGCAACTTGCACCAATATTCAATCTTTGTTTGCCGATCCGACAAAGTGTCACGCTTAGCTCTTAGTTACCCCGCAGACGAGGAACCTGGTCTCTTGCCCGCCCCTCCCCTTCCCCCCATTACAATGATGACACTTAAGTGTTCGTGTCAGATGGGTTGGAGTTATCAGGGCTAGAATGGAGGTAGTCGCTGTCCCCGCATTCTGGCGGCCTATTAAACAATTGACTGGGCTCCATTACCCGCCAATGGGCGGTTTTATTGATGTGGGCTTGTTCGACAGCTGTCTGGGTTCGAACTCGGCCCCATGGTAGGCGCAGGAGACAGTTTTTGATAACTCTATTTAACCCACTTGAGTGGTCGAATGAATGATCTTGAGGCGTCACCATCGTGTTATACTGGTTTGTATAGGTTGGAGAGATCTGTGTTCGAATCCTGAACGTGTTTACTGAGGATGGCTTCCCCTAGATCGTTTTACACCCTTCTTCAACGCAAATTTTGTTACACTTCCTCTAAATATATCCTTCATAATCCCTAAAATTATTAGTGGATAGCACGAACGGGTAGTAACACACCGTGCTTAAAAAAATATTCGAGGTCTACATTTAATCAGAACGGAGTATACGCTCACGTGTATTATCTCGAGTCCAATAAAGGCATTATCAAATTTGCGATCCGAGTGTTGAGGGCGGTACGTGCAAGACGCACCAAAGAGGACCAGCCATCTGATGCTGTGATGGAGATGGTTCTGATGTGATGACGTAACTACCTCTCGCCAATTCTAGCGCAATTGCTGGACGGACTCGAGTCAAATGGGACCTTGGCTTGATCTGACGTGCTGCTAGGGAACAGAAACAAGAGTTGTGTTGGGTCCGTCCGTGTGTCTGGAGAGGAAAGATGTTTTCTTTTAGCACCGCGTCCTACTTACTATCTACTCATATTACATGTACATGACTTAGGGACGAGGATGGTTGAATTTAGAGGAAATGTACCCTCGTTTACGTGGACAAAGTAGGAAACTATTTAGGGAAAATACAAACCTCGGTACACCCGACCGGGATTCAAACCCTGATCTCGTCATCGACATAGTCTTTTGCGAGTGTGATGCTTTAGACCGGTGGTCGGCAACCTAAGGCACGCACACTGATTTTATCTGGCCCGCAAAAGACATAGCAAACAAACAATTGTGTGTATAGAAATAGATTGATAAAATAATTGGCATATGAGGAACACAGAGTTGAAATCTTGTATTATTTACTCCAAACTGACCCACCAATATTTTTTACAACCCATACGGCCCGCGATATCAAGATATTTTAAAAGGTTGTCGACCTCTGCCTTAGACCATGCGGCCACCGAAGCGTGTTTTATTATTATTAATTTCCTACACATGGCGTATAACTGCTTTCGGGATATCTGCGATCTTATAATAATGGATGGAGGTAATATATTAAAGGAAATATACCCGCATTCTCCTTCTTGGGAAGAAGGGAAACTTTGGAAATACAAATCACCCTCGGTGCACCCGTTTAGAATAATTGGAATTCACTTTTTTTTTTGATGAAAGCGATATTAAACCTTTCTTTGGTCGCTTACCCCCCAGGGATGATTTCTCTTAGACTTTGTACCCCCAAAGCTGTGGGTGCATAGTGCAAGTATACACGTTACATTATCTTGATCTAAAATAAAAATGGCGCTCGGATCGCATGTTCTTACGCATCACCTAAGTGACGAATGCATGGACCAATTTTAACTAAATCTGACGGACATTCTTTGAACCTAGGCTGAGCGATGTGTGTGGATAGCTTATCGATCTAGTTATGTGTTTCAATTTGGCAAATATCGTTTATTATCTCATCTCAAAGCGATTTTAATTGGTCAAGCCACTCGAAAAACGGCTATTCTCTATAAATAAAATGAACGATTTAATATAGCACTTTTGTATTCTGTTAATATTAATTAATCCTCTATGATCAAACTAGACTTCAAATCCAAATAGAATTCTTCAGACTGTAGTAACGATAAGAACTTGAAAGGAAACTGTTAACAAAACTAGCATTAAAATCTATAAAATAACACAAAATACAAAGTAAAGATATCATTATTGGCAGCAAAACAGTTTCTAAAATATACTTTCTATCAATATCTACTACATTACCAACAAATACAATCTTATAATCTTTTATAGACACTTTCATAGCACATACACATGTGCAGATGTTGGGTTGGAGTTCTCCAGATATTTATCCTTTACAATCACTGGCTGTCTTTGTCTTGGTCGGTTTCAGAAGTTTGTCATGCATGGGACAGCCATAAAATCACGCGCCTCACTTCAGATAAATAATAGCTATCGTTTGGTTGTAGCGAGCTATATAGCACGGTGGCTCACAAACTGTGATCCGCGGTGGTGTACCGGCTAGTAATCACACTTATAGGGGGAAAATAAATAATGGGTCTGTACAATGTACTATGGGTATGCTATTTATTAAAAGTAATAGTATAAATACTAAGTTTATATATATAGTGTGCATAGACTCGCTATAGCGTATACACAATTTTACGCTATATAGAACATATAGTTATGTATCGATCGATTTATAAATAATATACTAAATAACATTTTCTTTTTAACCCATTCTTCACATGGGAAAGGTATATCAAATTAGGACTTTAAACGTCTAGCTTTGAGCTTTTTTTTTGTATAGTTCCTCCCTGCACAAACCTGAGCTAATTTTGGCAGAACCAAGACACTTATAGAGCTCAACAAATAGAATCAATCAAATCTTTTGAACAAAATATTACTTAGCCCACAAACAGAATGCATACGCAGTTTGGACGGGTAGTAAGAAACGGGGTGTACTAAATTGATGGTCGATGCTTAGGAATGCGTTGTGGGGGGCTTTTGATTGTGTGTCCTTGTAGTTTCCAATAAAGTCATTCCATCTAATGAAGCAACAATAATATTTTTTGGGTCAAGGCCTGTTTTTCTTGTACTTGATTGTGTCTTCTTTAGTGTCGCAGTGTCAGCAGTGGAATATCAGGTATAGTCGGTTCACGGTAACTTTGGGCTTGTTATGACAACGGAAAGAGATGTCCTCTTTATCAAAAAAAAACAGGCATAGGTGGACTTGGCACTTATCTTGCAGTGACCTGCGATTTCCCTCGGCGGAGGGTTGGGAAATGTTAGCCTGACCTAACATTGCTCCAGCTGGATGGCTTGTACTGAATTGAAGTCTTCTGACAATTTTATTGCATCAATTTCCAAATAACATTGTACTCTGCGCTAATTTCCAAATAACATTGTACTCTGCGCTAATTTCCAAATAATGAGTTTATTGAGATATAGCCCTGTGGTTGAGCACTATTTATAATATCTGGGTTTTATGACGTCGCGTGCATGCCTTACTACGCAGTTATCACACGGTTATGTGATCTGATTATATGCGATACTAATTCTTATGACATGAGCAAGACTTTTGATGTTGCACACGATTTATTTAAATGATTACACCTTTGGTACTGAAGATATGATATAAAATGACGCAGCTTTTGTTAAATTACGGATTGTTTTTCTGTGATATTACGCGTTGCGTGTTCTGAGTATTGTGTAGATTTGTGTTACTGCTTTATATTACCGAGCTCTCTAGATTTGTTACCGGCACTGTAATGTGATATTACTCTTATAATACAGAGTTCTCTTAATATATTACTCTCACTGTCACTGTTAATATACTACTCTGTAGATTTGTTACCGGCACTGTATACTGTGAGGAGTTATCACTACTTTTTATGTTCCTGCTGTTATATATTACTGGTACTGTTATATTACTCTTATATTACCCTTATATTACCGGCACTGTGTGTGTTAATACGCACAAGCTGCTTATATATGCCCTACCCCTTGCCTCTTGGACTCCCTTGTCAACAGTGTTAAAACTAACTAATGGAAAAACTCGTGGCAGCCTGATGTTGTGAAGGCTGGCTTCCTATTGGCTAGATGGAGCCAGCATGTCACATGATCTTTCTAATACAATGGAGTTGGTCTTTTAAAGAAAAAAAAGTTTTAAAGCGCAATGCATTGAAATTACTTCTGAAGACGCGTGATTCTCCATGGAGGAAGTATTGAAAAGAAACTTTACATACAGTTCTTTAAAGAAAAATACACTTCATCCATGACTTTTTGAATATATGAGAGGGGTCCAAAACAGTATCATTAAAAGTCGATGAATATGGAACTGTTGATAGTAATTTGTAAACTGTCAAGTTTCAAACTAACCGTCAACTTACCATATGAAGGTTTCAATAATTTTAAGAGGAATTTTGTGATACTTGATCCAATCAGCCAGAACAACACTCTTTACACCCTCTATTTCGGCACCTTGGTATTAAACCTCTTCAGAGAGACAGTGGCGCAGCCAGATTTGAAATTTTGGTGTTAGTTCCAGTAGAAACACCCTCAAATGTTATATTATTTTTATGTACATGCGCATATATTTTATGTACTATATTTATTGGCGGCGGACTTTTTTTTTTGTGTCTCGGGGGGTGGTCAGCAAATTTTTTCTTTAGTTTTATATATCTATAAAGGTCTTTTTCAAAATAAAATTGAATACCAATAATGCTATTTTTGAGTTTATTTTTATACTAACTGTTATGTGCGTGCCACGGGTCTTTTTGCTNAGGGCTTCAGGTTTTGCAACACATCTCCATATTAATGTTCCGGTAGAAGTGAAAAAGATTGATCGTTTAACGTTGTTAATCTAAGATTAACATTTGCTTAAAACCGGAATTTTTATAGTAATTGTATAAATATATTATGTTAAGCTAGTATTTGTAATAGTATATATTTTAGTCCTAAGCACATGTATTTTATTGTGATCATAACTTTTATATTGGTTTTTTGCACTGATATATTGATAAATTTGCTAGTAAGAATTTTTTCTGAATATTCTCTTTATTATAATTGATTAAATTTGTTTTTAATCTAGCAATCCCATTATTATAATTAATTGAAATCTTAAATTTATGCTTGAATGAGTTTGAAAAGCAATACCCCGCTCCATCCCCCTACCCTCTCGAGCAAAACCCCTGAATTCGCCCTCAATAATCTTGAGTTGCTGGGTCCAAACTCTGTTCCGCCAGTGTTGTATGTTCCTCTGTGACCTCTCGCCAAGTGTTGTATGTTCCTCTGTGACCTCTCGCCAAGTGTTGTATGTTCCTCTGTGACCTCTCGCCAAGTGTTGTATGTTCCTCTGTCACCTCTCGCCAAGTGTTGTATGTTCCTCTGTCACCTCTCGCCAAGTGTTGTATGTTCCTCTGTCACCTCTCGCCAAGTGTTGTATGTTCCTCAATCCTCCCTCTACTCTTGTTGCAGACGGGGCGGTGTCCGAGGTGACATGATGAGGAACTCTACCCTGCTGAAATGGGCGCACAACACCAACAGTGGCGGCGGGACCAAGCAGACCACCGGCAAGGGCGGTAAGAACTAGCAGTGCTAGGGTCCCAGGTTCGGTTCCTGGCATGGCGTGAAATATGGGTTTCCCCTTCTTACGGCGTCTTGGTGGAAGGTCGTATCTGTTTTAGATTTGAATTAGTTAACTTCTAGTTATATAACTAACCGGTTTGTAAATGTCCGCTTTAAATATCTCATATAAAAAAATAAAATAAAATTAGTTAAGATAGAATGGAGGGAGGACTGACTTAAGTCAGATTAATTCGTCCCTTAACCGCGAGCATTGGCGCTGGAACAAGGTGATTTGGGTACATTGCCATTGTCTCCTGATTATGGGGGTGGGCGGGGCAAGTTTTAGAGAACATTGTTACCCGATTGTATCATAACTCGCAAGTTAATTCATGTTGTATTATCAATTAAATTACCGACTTTTCCCCTGATTTTCCCTAATCATTTATTAAAATTCTCGACTACACAGTATGTCACACCCTTCTACCCTCCCTTTTTTTTCATGAATCTTTTTTTATGAATAATAAGTTTTAATATTTAAATACTTTTTTTAAATTTGCATTAACATAGTCTACTAGGAATTATAAAATATATTACACAGCTACAAAAAAAAGTTTGAATGATATTTAAGTTTACTGATTAAATGATTATTATATTTCATAATTTGATTAAAACATTTTCCCGGATTTTTTTGTTATGAATTACCAATTTCCCGATCTATTCCCGTTTTCCCGACCACTTGAATTCCCGGCTAATTCCAGTTTTCCCTGATATTCCCGGAGGGCAGACACCCAGAGTAATGTAATAATTAAGACTTCTCCAAGGCTAAACAGTTGTAGCTTATTTATAAACAAACTTTTAGACTAAACAAGTTCCGATGTTGTGTGATCAATCACATTATTACTCTGTATTAATACAATGGATTTAAAAAATAACAATTAAGATCAAGTTGAAATAGTGATGACTGTACATTTTTTATTATTTTCATGAAATTTGAATTTAATTGGTTATTAAATATCCTTCTTATAAGACTGGGAACAAGAAATTTTCTTTACTTTGTTTTTTTCTTCAAACTTTTTCCAACTCTCTTATATACCTAGATATATATACATTTCTACATAGGTCTGTATACATAACATAAACATCTTATCAAATATTTGCGTGTGGGTAGTGGTGTCAAATTAGGCTCGCGTACTTTTTTTTTTGCTAACCCTAACTTTTCATGGGCACAACGTCGTCGTGTTGAGGTACGACCGACGACGCATAGCTCAGACCATCTTAATTTTGTTATTTTACTGTAGTCCCTCCCCCCCTCTTAACTTTTCTCCCGGATGAAAAAACGTTCAGACGCCCCTGACCCACAAGTCACTGCAGTTGGGCTTGCTTACCAATTCCACCCCTCCCCCCCTTCATATAGACTGGATACCAAGGGCGCCCGCAGGGTGGGGGCGGGGGTCGGCAATTGTTCACCATGAGATTGTGGGCTATAAATATTAGGTTTTATAAAATATAAAGGTAACTTGGCTCCGCCCAACAGTTGGAGCTCCAACAACCCCCTTTACCCCCCCTCCCGCTGACAATTGGACTCGTGGAATATAACTAGTTACTAATTATTAATATAATAAAAATTATTAAAATTAATATATGTTTATTTTACTTATTTCTTACTTATATCCTTAAAGGTGAACAAAAGTCCCGATTTAGTCAGGACAATCCTTTTTTCGGCTTTATGTCCCGACTTTTTTTTCCCGCTTCAGTAATCTAAAATCTGACTGAAACGCGTCAAATTTGATGAACTTAACCGAAGCCCCCCCCAATGATTTCGGCTAAATTTTAAACACTTAAGATTATTTCTAAAAGTTCAGGGTGACCTTAAAACGTAACTTTTAAGACTTTATTTCATTGATAGGATTATTAACGAGCGCCACAGGTTTATTATTAAGAGGAAGTTGTCAACACTGGAGCACTGTTTTTTCCCATCACTTAGCCTTAAAATGACTCATAGTAGTTTTATAACACTTGAGAAAATATAAAAACAATACATGATATCTTGGATCGGAACTCCCGACCGTGCGCCTGCAGGCTCTGTTGCCGTAAGAAATACACACGTGCGCATCTCACGGCGGAATAGTCAAACGATCAAAAATTGTCACCCGCTCCCTCAAACCTAAATACTGTTAAAGCTATTCCTTTAGATTTTAATTATACACTTCAGATTTGATATAATTAATCTCGAAAATACGCCAACGAATTCTGAACAAATTGGAAAAAAAAATCTTATGTTTTATCTTATTTTCAGGAGCCACAGATTGCCTTTAACATATTCTTTTGAGGCTTATATTTTAAAAAAAATCCCGTTAGACCCCCCTCGGAGACCCCCTCCCCAGTTTACCCGCCCAGGAGAACAGTCCTGCGGGCGCCCTCTTTCTAAATGTGGCCTATTTTAACACAATCAAGTTGTGTAAAACTTAATGTTGACAAAAAAAAACCATTTTAGAAAATGTTGGTGTTTTTATCGTCATATTTAGTTCAAGTTTTTTCACATTAAATGTTAGGAAAAAAATCTGTGCTATAACAATCCTTGAAATACGGTATGTCTGATTAAAACTATTAAAATAGTATTTTGAATTTTCTGTTTGAATCTCCCCCCCCCCCCTTTTCATGAATGTGAAAAGAGAGGCATGGACGGGAGTATAAGCGGTCAACTAATGTCCCTCTGTACCTTGTGTTTCAGCGGGCAACAGAAACTGGATCCATCCGCCGGATGCGTTACAGAGGGGTCACATAGCTTATCTAGTCAAGGTCAGTAGTAGTTTGATTTTATTCTTGTAAGTTTATACCAGCGACACTCATACCATATGAATTTCCAGACACCTAAAGGACATATCGGTGACACTCTAACCGTTAAAATTTCCAGACACCTTTGAAAATTTAGATGGTATGAGTACTGCAGGTATATTCTAGAAACCTTTTGCATATACCGGCAACACTCAAAACCACTTATATTTTCAAACAAGTATCAAGTAACTAAATACTCTTGTATTGGGTTTTTAAAGTTTTGATAGTTTTTTAATTAAACTTCACAAGACAAAAGAGAGAACTATTTGTAGATTTGATTCTATTAAATAATGAAAATCCCTAAAACCATGTTTGGCTGTAACTTGGTTCGTGTGTGAAATTTAACTGCACTAGTAAGCTATTTTGCGGAAAAAACTAAACAAAAACTGCGGTATCTATTAGTCATAAATAAAATGACTGTAGGGAAACATCTGGAGAAGATTTAATTTTAAGTAGATGCACATTAATTCCACTGAAGAAAAGTTGGTATAGTACAAACTCCTAATAGACCCATTTAAGATTGAACTCCAGCCTTGGTTCATGACTCTTTATTCCTGCCCTCATCGGCCAACATGAAGCACTTTGCCCTGGTGCAAAATCGTGACACCATCTCATTGTGGTGGAAACCTGCCCCGTGATGTGGTGGTCGGTTCACTTGGCTACGAGCCTAGGGGTCTTGGGTTTGATTCCTGGCTGGTACCTTTAGTATTTTTCCCTTCAGGGGAACAAGCCACAAGGTCACCAGGCTAATTAGGCTCAAGTTAGGTTAAGACTCACCCCGGCTCCACAACATCATAACTATCATCACATCTTATTGCGGGTACGACGTGTAGACAACCTCTTATGGTGTACCCTGGGCAACGTTCCATGCAACAGAGCGGCTAATAATCTACACATAGGGTGACCGAACCTTGACGTCAAAGTTCCTCCTGGTCATATATGCCATACGATAGAAAAATAAATTGGAGTGGACACTTAAAAGGGACACTGGCTTGATTATATGTGGTACCTAGTTTAGTTTAGTATGACTCTTGAGACAAATACTAGTGTCGGAATATCACTGCCACCGGAACCTGCTTAATCTTAAAATTAGTTCGTAAATAGTGGGTTGATAAAAGTCTGTATTTGTGTTAAAATGCTAGCTGGCATCAGCCCTTATTTAAGCCATAATTGACAAATTGGCTGCCGTCTGTTGGCAAATTTGGTGCTAACTTCCAGGGTGTGATGTGGTCAACACAAGCCCTCCGGTAGCTAATCTGTTTTTTAGGCCGGAACCTCTACTTTTTCATTTAAGAAGCTCTTGATTTATTCTCACGAGGCTGAGTTGACCCCGTTCCAGAACCTACTGCATCACATACCATCTGTACGCTCTTGGGATTGAACCCGGGATCTATGGAAAGTCTGTTAATACAAGATAAATTAGATCTCTTCAATAAAATCACTCTTGGAGTAGTAAGTTGACCTAAGATTCTCTTAATACAGCGAAAAAAAAGTTGTGAGCGAGTGGGCGATGTCTGAGCTCTTAATTATCTTGCACTCGGTTACTTTGCACTTATCTTGAACTCTTCCCTGCACGACTCTCTGCTCTAATGTTGGACATTTATATAATTTTCTAGTTGCAACCTGCCATGCAGTTGAGCTTTGTCAACAGAGAACACGGCAGAGTGGCATTAGTCCACATAATGAACAGCATGATTTATACACATTTATACACTCGGGTATTAAATTAAATACTCTGTAAAACCAATTTTATGAGTAGGGCCTACACGATTTAAAACACCTTTTCACAATTTTTTTCATCTTGAATACATACAATACAATCTTATAAGTTATAAAAGTTTTTCGAACATTTCGTAATGTTATTTAAATTTAGAAATAGATGAAAATTAGATGGAACAAATTAACTCGACGTATTTCCGTAGTAGGCATACTAATTACTAAATTTTATTAGTGTTGAAAATGTGCAGGGTTAATTTGGACAGGTTAAGGGGGTACATCATACCTGGGCCCTGGGGTCCAAGATGGGCCTGAGAATTTCCCCAGGATCTCAAATGTTTGAAGATAATGAAGACTAGTATTCAAATTTCCACTACTATTACTATTATTACTATTCCTAAATTTTAAGTGAAGGTACAATATTTTGTCTTATTAATTTTACCTTTTTTTTAAAGATATAAAAGTATAAATTATAAATATTTTTTCTTTTGATTTTTTCAGATAGGATAGATTATTTAATTTCAATTTTAGAATGGATTAATAAAAATGAAAGGGGTCCTGAAAAAACTGGGTACCCCCTGATAAAATTCCCCTCGGGGCCCAGAAAGGGATGAAGTAAAGTGGCTTTGTTAGGTAAATTAAAAATGGCACATATAACTTATATATTATTTGCTGTAATATCAAGACTTGTAATTGGTGACTTAGTAAACAGGGTTGGAAGCATAACTTGTTGAGGAATCACCCCAGCCTTTGCTTTAGGAGAGGATTTAAAACCACATTTAGGAAAGAATGGTTTTGGTGCATCTGGTAGACCTGTAAACAGTTGTCATATCTGTATTCCCTTCCTGCTCGCAATTTAACAAACATAGTGACCTTTGCACAGCTGCTAGGCGAAGGTTGTAACTGTTAAATCACTACTTGTTAAATTACCTAAAGTGCTCGCTATGGCTGACAGACATTTGTGGATTTAACTCATAACAGCACACCTATGTCCTTTTAAACAAAGTTAGAGAATTTTATACAAATCAATGCGGTAAATTTTGTTTCCATACCTTTTATCATGCATCCTACTTAGATACTCGGTTTAATCTGAAAGGTAGCAAGTTTACCTTGACAGCTTATAAAAACAGGGGAATATTGTAATTGGGGCAAGTAAGATTGCTACCTTTAAGGGTTAGCTGGGTGTACATAGTCGCTTCCGTGGATGCATGGGCTAAGGCACTACGCTTGAAATAGACTATTCTGTTCATGATAGGTTTTTACCTGGATGACAGTTAAAAAATTGTATGTTTAAGTTTTGGGTTGCCAACACTTGTAAAAGATCACTGTTTTGTTATAAATGATAAGTTTTTTAATCACATGTTATATTTTACATTTAAAATAACGTAAACTTAATTTTTCTCACACTTTTTCAATACTTTAAATTTCTTTTCACACAATCCGAAAATATATTTGAAATATAATTAAAATTACTTAATCTTTGTTTATGAATGTAATCTTTTATGTGTGATATAGTGCATACATCAATACCTTTTAATACAGGCATCATATTTACTTGGAAAAGAGAAAATACTTGTAATTTTTTTATACTATTTATTTTATGATTATTGTATCATATTCAAAATATTAAACTACATAGAATATTTTTATCCACTGCGTGGGTGCACCATTGTAAAGAACTTGTTTCCATCATGTTCAATCACATGGTTTAAATTCATCGGTCGCCATTTTGAAGCTATGTTAGTTAGACCATTTGTGAAAGTGCTGTGAATGATAATTTTTTTTAAGTGTAATAAAATGATAAATAAGCTTTGTGCCCGACCTCAAATAAATATATAAATAATATTGGCTCAAATTAATGTGGTTCAACTATCACATTGTTACATTGTATAACTAATGAAAACTTATGGTAAAGTGACGGATGGCAACTGTTGACGTAGGGATACTTTAGGGACTATTTCTAGCAACTTTTTGAGCTGTCATCCAAGAAAACTTAAGGTCGTGAATGTACTTAGACCACAGATGATGGGGAGATTCTCTGTCGAGTGTACTATGGGTGATTTTCCTTGAAAGGTTTCCTGTTCTCAACACATGCAGGTACAATGCCTTTAAATTGAACCTTTCTCATCCCTAGCCCATTAGCGTAATTACTGCATAAGTATATAACCTGTATGGACAGTAAGATGCGAAGCTAAAAAAAAACTAGGGTAGCACTGCAGTAGTTCTTAGCAATATGGCTGTATATTTCAAATCAGCCAGCTCACAATACATTTTTTGTCCTTTTTTTGTAGTTTCATAACATGCGGGTGATCTACCTTAACTCTGTATTTTAAGTTGTTTGTATCATCACTACTGCGTTAATTTATCATGAAATAAACGGTGACAATGCCGGGTAATAGCTTGCTGTCCTTGACTGTGTATAACATCTCTGGCTGCCATTTAATGGTCTGGTTGAGATAAGTACTAGGTACTCTTCAAGTGTTCATGAGATACAAGAACATTAATACGGTTTGTGTGTGCTTGGGAGTTGGTAAAAGATGCTTTGATGGGAATAAATTGTTATAATTAATGATCATTTCAAGGACTTTTATCTATGCATTTATTTCTTAGATAATCTTTAATCCTTTATTTTTATGAATACAAAAAAAAAGTCACAGACAACCACCATGTGGAAATAACGTTAATAAATGACATTAATTCTGATGTCTTAGAACTATAAAAATACTTATTGTTTGAATCAGTTTGAGATTTCTCTGAATAGCTCTAGTAAAGATAGCTAAATATCTGTGTTTAAAATCAATAGAATTTACGAGATATCTGATAAATTAATTTTATTAGATGGCTGCATAGTCTAACACACTAATATTGAAGTAGGCTAGACTGCCGATAAGAGATTGAGGTTCAAATCTCGGTCGAATGGACTGAGGGTGGTTTTTCACTCTCCCTGGATGCAATTGCAGGCACACTTAATATAAATATACCTTTCTAACCCCTAAAACTATACACGTATAACTTAAACGGGTGTTAAGACTCGGCGCTAAAAAAAGTTTTTTTTAATTACTACTATCCATTTTTTTCAACCTGGTTGCTCCTTTGATATATCTCATATGGTTTGTGTAATTTTTTATATGAGTTGTCGTATGTCCAGGTGTTATAGAGTTTAAGAAACACATTATAGACGATGTGCTTAATTTAAAAATAATTTTTATTAAAACTTTATTAGGACACATGTTCACTAAAACTCGGATTTTTTAAAAATAATATACTTGTGGATTTCATTATAGATTTCCTCATATTCTCAGGACGAGTAGGGGACCCCACTATGGTACATTATAACCACTGTTTATTTGTGCATAGTTTATATTTTTTACAAGCATATTTACCTTAAACCTACCATAATGTTGTAAAACTTGCGAATTGTATCTGTCCTACTCCCACATAGTTCTTGGGCAACACTGAGGTGGATCAGCCAAAAGGCATCGAGGTGGTGAAGGAGGGTATCAGGAAGCTAAAGTTCAACCAGCAGCTGCGGAAAGCGGAGGGCAACAAGACCCCCAAGGTGGAGTTGACCATCAGCATAGACGGTGTGGCCATCCAGGAGCCCAAGACCAAGCGTATCATGCACCAGTACCCACTGCACCGAATCTCGTACTGCGCTGACGACAAGGGAGAGAAGAGGTTCTTCAGCTTCATCGCCAAAGAGGCAGACTCGGAGAGGCACATTTGCTTCGTCTTCGTCAGCGACAAACTGGTATGCCGGTTACTTTAGTTGGTCTACTTTTGTCTCGATAGAATCTGCAACACCTGATTTTATAATTAATACCCAGCCTTATCGCGTTCCAATTAAAGCTAGCATATTGTCTGTGCTTATTAACTAATATTAGGAGGTTTTTAGTTTAACAGATCCATTCCTTTTCTAGTGTCTTAGTATCTATTTTGAATCATGATTTTACCCCCATTGGCGATTGACTGGTCCAAGGCTCCTTAAGGCGTTCTTCTCACAAGAGACTATACTGCTGATAGTGAGATTGAGGTTTGAATCCCAGTTGTTTATACTGAGGATTGTGGTTATTAAATGGTCTTCCACTTTCTCGACACAAGTGTAGGTACACTTCCTCTAAATTATATCTTCCTTATCCTTACAATAGTGTAATTAGTACATGGGTGTATAACCTGAACGGTTAGTAAGACATAGTGTTAGGTAAAATCTGAGCCATTTAACAAATCTGAAATTGAAATTAATCAGATGTTTGACCTCTTTGTGCAGGCGGAGGAGATAACGTTGACAATAGGGCAGGCGTTCGACCTGGCGTACAAGCGTTTCTTGGAGACATCTGGCAAGGATCTTGAGGTCCAGAGAAGACAGATGCTTCTTCAGCAGCGTCTCAAGAGGTTGGAGACAGAGAACGGTGTCCTGCGACAGAGACTGACGGATATAGCGCAGATAAAGGGCACGGTGAGTCTAGCTCTATTGATGGACCGCACTGGTCATAAGGCTTAGGTTCTCAACAAAGTATTCTCAAAACTTAACATTAATTAGTCTGTTCATCGTAGGAATTGTTTTTTTGAAAGGCCTTTTTCCCTATCGGAAATCTATTATATAGTAGGATATTGGTTGTAAAAAAGACCTTTCAGAGAGTAATTCATACTGTGAATAGAGTATATAAGCATTAACATAATGATGTAGTGTAGGTTCTACTGTGTTTATATTTATTTGATGGATTGTGTCCATTCGTTAGCATGACGTGGAAGACTACTTGTCCCGCCACGGAATCCCGGACTTGTTGCACGTCGCGGTGAGCTCTGCCCCCTCGTCCCCAGACTCCCATTCAACACACAGCTCCAAAGAAAATGGTACGTCAAACCTTCTCAATCTAAGCCCCACGACGATCTCCAGCAATGGCTTCACGGCGCAGCCACCGCCGGTACCACCACGCGCTTTCGAGGCCAGCAAGCCATTTGGAGAAGATGACTTCCTCAGGTTGGTGTGCCTGTTATTTTTAAAAAGTACTTATTTTATGGTGGTTGCATCAGTTAGTGGGCAAGTATCAATCTTTTCAGGCTTCAAGGCTTAATATACAATGGTCTGTCCTTTTCCAGTACTACTACTACATTCTCGCTAAGCTTACACTCCCTTTTACCTTTCACTTACAATCACCCTTTGTCATATAAATAAGAGGGGGAAGAGAAAGATCAAGAAGAAAGATCTCTGCTATTTATCAAATAACTTAAACATTTTCTCTTGTGAGCCTAAAAATAGCTACTAAAGTTAAAGAAAGACTAAATCTATAACCATTCTCCACTAAGCCTAGTTTCATAGCTCCGCAAATATGCTGAAAAGTCGTTGAAAATGAGCTAATCTCAGATTTTCACACATGTTTTTCTATTAATAAAACTAAAAACTATATGGTTAGGACAAAAGAGCCCTGTTGCATTCTTTCATCTTTATTTTTATGTGAAACATATTTTGAAATTATTAATCTTGGAACTAAATAATGCCTTTGAGAAATAAATATCTGCCAGCTATTTCTTGCTTACTAAAGTGACCCCCACTTTAGCATTAGGCCCTTAAAATAGACATGACAACCAACCAAACAATCAATTCACTTTCTGATGAAAGAAATCTAATTTCTAAGTAATTTTTAGGCATTCCAGGAATAAAACTTGAAAACCCAAAGATCATAAGACAAAGGTGCCACCAATAAAGTTGAGGTGTAACTTTACTCCGCCAATTAGAATCCTAATTAACAAACCAAGATTTGAAAGACTCAACTAAAGGTTAATGGAATATATCCTAAAAAAAATTAATCTCCTCAAAGAAAAGAACACTCCTGCTTAGATGATCGCACGGTCTAAGGCGTCACTCTCATGTTAGATTATACTGCCAATGACTGGGAGATAAAGAATTCAAATCTCGGTTAGGTGTGCTGAGCTTGGATTTTACAAAATATTTTTCCTATCTTATCTCTACACCGATTTGGGTAAAATTCCTATTAATTGAACCTTCCTCATCCCTAGCTCATTTGTAATTAGTACATATGCGTACAAACTGATAAAGCATTAAGACTGTATGCAGGGCCTCTGAGAAGAATTTTATCAGGGGGCACAAAGTTTTTACAGGCTCCTTTGCAATTTACGTGAATCCTGCCTAACAACAATAACTAAAACTATCTTAAAAAAAAAAGAAACCAAATAAGATCATAAAAATATTTAATTTATTCTTTTAGATCTGAAAAAAATTTGAAAGCTCAATAAAACAAAAAAATACTATACATCTACAGATAATTTTGTAATATTACTAGTAGTGGCAATGGTACTGCTAATCTTGATTACATGTAAACATTTTTAGAGAGCCCAGGAAATTTTCAAGCCCCTTTTATGCCTCCAGGCCCAGGTATGATATACCGCCTTAACTCTATCATAGGGTCCGAGACTGTGTTTAAAAAAAGTAAAAAGAAAAGTGAAACAATTCACATTCTGCACTGAAATAAAATCTGCTGTTGTATATTACTTCCGTGACAATGTTTTTATTTTATCGAAACAAGTTTGTTCATATATTTTTAAAAAAATTAGTTAACTTAGAAGAGATTTTTTTAAAGAGGCAGATGTCTACCTACCAAAAAGACTTAGTAAGCCTTGCCAACCTTATAGAATTATTCAATTTCCTGGTTCCAGTGACATAGTACCAAGCTCTCAACCTACAGTTGGCACAAAGCTCGAAGGTCTGCTGTTGGACGAGCTGGAGGAGGATTTCAACCCGCGTGCATACGAGCGGAATAGTGTCGGTGTTGCTGGCATCTTCCCAGCTAGCAACGGTTCCACTTCCTCGCCACCGCTATGTGAGCCCCACTTTTTAAAAACCAGCGGTGACCATTTTGTCTAGTCAGTATTTAAAATGAAATTGAAATAAGTTCGGGGTTCTTTTAATTGAAAGTTAAATTAAGACATTTTTACCCTTTTTTTTAATCGGATCTTTGTGCGACGTTTTTAAAGTTACTATAGTTTTAAACCTATACCAGTTAATAAATGTTTGATAAATATTATTATATATTTATTCTTAACTAGGCAAAATACCCTGCGTTGCCAGGACTAAATACGTTATTCTTTTCTTGAAACAGACTGAAAAAAATCTAATTTTATTGCTTCCAGCCCAGTTTTTTGTAAATTAAATAAAAATCTAGTCGAAAATTTGAAATTCCAGCTTTGAGGCACACTTGTTTGTACAAGGGGCTATGTACTGATTTTAAAATGTCAGCTGTTTAAATGTGTTAGATATTGTGCAATGATCCAGAATAATATTTATTTTGAAAGTTTGCTAAAATCATGTATTTATTGCTCCTCTGTTTATTTTATAATGCACCCTATATTCAGATTCCTTACTAATGACTCTTTGCTCTCTCTGGATTGACAGTGGCACCCCCACCAAAAGTGTCTCGGGATTTCTCCCGCCGCACAACTTCCCATGTTCAAAACAATGGCACATCTTCATCGTCGGACCCTTTCAAAGACTTGTTCGGGTCTGTGCCGTTTAATCCCGCACCGCCCACCAGGGCTGCACCACTGGTTGAACCCTTAGCGTCTGATCCGTTTGGGATGGGCAGCTTTAGCCACGCCCCTGCTATGTCCGACCCATCCCAGCAGGAGCTTGAGAACGCTATCGGACTCTTGGACAAAAGGATTCTGGAAATGAAGGTTAGTTCTGCGATGCCTTACTCGGCCTTAAAAAAGGTCAGCTACTGCTGGCGAGGATTTCAAGGAGTTTGTTTGGTTTTAGATTGTCGGTTTAAAGAATGACTTGAAAAGGTTGGTAATTAAAGGATTAAACTAAATCGGTGTAAATTTGACTTGTTTGAATATTTTCAGAACCACCTTGGTTTTAATTTATTCTTACTTATTAAATAGATTAGCTTAATTTTAATATTACACTTTGATTATACTTAAATTTGAAAAATATTACCCACACTTTTCCTAAGACACAAAGGGTGGAAAAACTATTTGTATTTAAAATAAGACTTTTAACCTAATAGTTTGAATATAAAATTCTCTAAATAGATTACTTAAATCTTTTAGTGTTTGAAAAGTTTATTTTTATAAAATTCTGTTTTCTCACTCTTAGATGCATCTTTGAGTATTAAGTTATTACATTTTATAATATATTGGGACTTGTCTTAGATTGTACAGACATTGAATTGTCGCTCTTGATCTAAGAAGTCGCTCTCGTATTAGACTTAGCTGCTGCGGAAAGCGAGATTGAGGTTCAAATATGGCAGGTGTACTTAGAAGTGGTTTTCCAAAATGGTTTTCCACTTTCCCTCCATATAAATAAGAGTATACTTCCTCTAAATTAAATCTTCATCATTAACACTGGCATAATTAGTATATATGCATACAACTTGAACAGTTAGTGAAGATGTGTTGCTAAAAAAATTTGATTGGAAAATTAAAAACCTTAAATAATATTGACGTAACTGCAAATTATGTTTTTATACATGTAACTATTTTTTTTGCAGGATGGCTTCAGTCGTGGTTTGACTTTCGGTAACGAGGACTTCTCGCTGGAAAGCCTGGATCCTCTACGTAACTGACCTCTTAGCTGCCATGAAACGGAAATGAAAATGTGTTGAATTCTTACACTGTAAAGATAAAAATATAAATATTGATCTTGCTGAGTTATGTAGTCATCTGTTGAAATTATTATTAAGGGCTGGTTCCAATATATGGACAAGAAAAAATATTTTGGCCAAAAAACATGATAAAGTTTTTAACAATTATTTTCACTTGGATTTGCTTGATTGATCAATAGAAGCCATTTTTGTTCCATAGTTTATTTCAAGTTAAGTTTCCTCGTATTAGTGTTCTGTTATTTAATTACTGTACACAGGAATAAAGTTTGTATATTCTTCCAATTTGTACAGTATTGCATCTTAACATTCTTAATAAAATTCTGAGTAGGCTATATTAGTGCATGTATAGTAATAAAGTGCCTTATATTAGGAATTGTAAATACATTGTCAAATATTTTTGTATGAAAGAATAGACACGTCCATTTTTTTCTAAGTCAATTTACAGATTTTGTAAGTTTAAATTGTCTAAATTAATGAATTTGTAGTCAAATTATTGCTTAAGATTTTAAACTCTAATTTGACTTGTCAAAAAATTATTTTCACAGCACATTCCTTATTGTTAAGACGTGTGATATCTAATATGGACATAAAGAAACATATTTTGTGAAGAAAGCAGTATTCTAAACCCTCAATTATGTGGGGCAAACCACTTACAGGAAACATACACTCGAAACGTAGTTTCAGATCTTAGGACTTATTGAATCTCAACTTTCTTACGGTATGAATGTTTATCTGAAGTAGTGATCTTTTTCTTTTTCTTTGTATTTACTATAAATCTTAGCTTCAACAAGTTATTCAATCTTCTATGTGAAAGTTTGAATCATCAAAAGGGACCACTTAAAAAATATCATGTTTAACGTATATTTTATAATCTTTAAATGAAAGAATTTAGAAAGTCATACTAAAAGTGTTTTCATAAAATACTTATGATAAGTTGAATAAAAAAAGTTTTCTTTGTGAATGCGCAGAAATATTTTAGATGAATGAGGCGCTGCATCTTTCATGTGTCTTACTGCTTTTTTGTACATACATATATTTATTAAAATCATTTCTTAAAGTATTTAATTACCTAGGATTACATATTTACCAAATATTCAATTTAGACTAAAGTTAGATAATGAATAATAATAAAATATTCTGAACGTAAACAAAAATGTCATTCAATTTGCTTATAAATTGGTTATAGTATTATTGACATATACTTAGATTTTTTCATGGATGAACAAATTCATACTAACTAAATATTTTCAGCTTTATTCATAATTATCATCCAGAATTTACTTGATTTCTGGCAAAGATTTCTATATCATACATCTTGATCCTTAAAGTGTGGTGTGTTAAATTCTCAGGTATGAAAACTGGTGATAGATTATACACACATATCTAAAATAGAAATTGAACCCTATTTAATAAGTGAAATTAACATAAAATATTGATACTTGCCATGGTCATGAGAAAGATATTTCAGTTTTTAACTGGATACAGTCATTAAGTTGAATAGATGAAAATAACTAAAAAATATTGCATTAAATTTTCTTTCATCAATTTACTACATACATAGTTGCATTTCTAAAATACTCTTAATACCATTTTGGTTTAAATGAGGAGGGATAGTCTCAATTCATCTGAATCATTATGGATTAGAAATTGTTTGGTTTAAACATTTATGAACACACTTTTGTATTAACCATTTAAAATAAATGGGATATTATAAGCTTAAATAATATCAGCGCAACCTTAAGTTATATTCTTGATAAACTTTTTAATTTTGGAAAGCAAGAAGTGTCCTTAATTCAGTGCCTTAATTGCTTATAGTTAAATTTAGGTCTTTCATGTTTAATATATTTTTAATTTGTTTCGGCAACTGATTAGATTTAAATATTTTAGATAGTATAGAGTTTACAAAGTCTTATATAAATATTATTATTGTTATTTCAATTTATTTACAACTATATTTCCATGCTTGTGTAGATGATTTTTTAGTATAATTAATAAATATTGTATAAAAATGTTAATAATAAACTAAGTGCCCTGTAAATAATTGGGAATGGAAACTATAGGTCAACTTAACCTCAAGGCAAGCTGGCCAACAATACTTTATTCCCAATCATTCCGAAAACATAATGTATAAATATGAAATGTCTTAAGAGAAAATTGTGTGTGCTGTTAAAATATGTACATATGAAGCAATTATATGTTTTTGTTATTTATTATGAGTCATTTCATTAACATGTTAACACATTGACCATTAATACGAGTAGTGCCAGTTAAGTTGAGGCGTCAATTATGAAGTTTGAGGAGAATGCTGGGAGTTAACTAATGACAAAGGATAAGGTTGGATGGAAGGGGACGTTTAAGTAGAATCAGTATAATTTTCTATACACAAAGTAATCTTAATTTCTTGAATATTTGTCATCAACATAGTGATATTTATTGATAGACATTATAATTCAACAAAGCTCTCATTAGATTCTAAGACACTATTGACAGATATTCAGGAACTTGTGAGATTACCATGTGAAGAAAATTTAGTCTTTCTACTAGAGAAATAGGTGACCTGGTGGTCTAGGGGTAAGGTGTCAGACTTCTGTGCTGAGGGTCCGGGGTTCACTCCTCGGTCCAGGCACAGATTTATCTGATTGCCAAACCCTTCCTTCAACTCTGAAAAGACGTGTATTAATCACAACTTGTGAATGTGTGGAATGCCAGGCCTCCACCATGGTTTGGATCCCACGTTAAACTGTAGGTCCTCCATTTCATCTCACAATCACCCTAACATTACACATTAGCGTAAGTGCGTATAACCTGAACGGGTAGTAAGACGTGGTGCTAATAATAATAATAATAATACTAGAGAAATATAAAATTGATTTTGCAGAAAAATTGCTGGGTTTTATTTTGAGCAAAAAATTGGTTTGATAAACAGTAAAGATACTTCCTTTAATTACCAATTCCTACCATTCCACCTTAGAGGTTGTACAAGAAAGCAGGAGCAAAGAGCCCTAACAATCTTGGTGCTGTCTAGTGCAAGTCTAAAATCTATTTTGTGGGATGTTGGGCGGGAAGGTGAAAGGCGTGGCTTCACAACAAACCAGTCTCCTTCCACGTCATCTATAAGATGGATCACTGAAACAGTAGATGGCGCTAACTATCGATCAGGTCTAGTGGAAAAATCATACTTTTGGAAATATTAGTTTTCTCGAGAACAAGTGAAATTATGTTAATATTTTCAAGACCACTTCTAAGATGATGTATCTATGTTAATTGTTACTTTTTTTGTTATGAAGCCGGCAGTTTTCTATTGAAAAATGTAAATTTAAAAAAGTATAAAATAATCAACACGCTTCTATTCTTGAACAAACCGTTTCTAAAAAGAAAATTGAAAAAATGTAAAAATTTCTTGTAGAAAAGAATTTTTTTTTCCCAATGGCTCTGCATTTCCACGCCTAATGGAAAGGCCCACTTGCCTTAATTATATATTAAAGTTGGTAAGAATGGGTATGTCGAGATAATGGGAAGAAATATTTCCGAAAAGAATTTTGGAGCTAAAATGTAAGAGAAAAAGGCCACAATGGATATTGAGGAGGGGGAAGAGATTGTTGGGGGAGTTGACTAGTGAGAGGATGGTGGCGGCTTACCAAGCTGATTTGGCAAGAACCTGGAAACTTTGCTGGACTAATTATTTACTTTACTTATTCATAAAAATATCTACAGATTTTTTTAACCCTGTCTTTTGCAGCCGTTCAGGATTTAATCTTTATGTGCCAATAACGCTAATTCTTAGAGGAAATAACAAGGTAAAATTACAGAAAGTGTACCCATTATTTACATGGAAGGAGAGTTGATAACCGTTAAAGAAAAAAAACCTATCTCCCCATAACAGGCCAGTCTAGACATTGACGCCTTATACTGTTTAACCATTGAGGCGGCCTAATAAACTCTGTAATCTAGTGGTCAAAGTTCCTGGCTATGTATCCAGAGGTCCTGGGTTCGATCCCCAGCTCTTCCAGATTTTTTCTGTGAAAGAATGGGTCTGGGATGGGGTCAAACTCAACCTTGTCAGAAATGAGGAGCTACTTGAATAAACTCAACCTTGTCAGAAATGAGGAGCTACTTGAATAAACTCAACCTTGTCAGAAATGAGGAGCTACTTGAATAAAGAAGTAGTGGCCCTGATCTAAAAAAATTGAGATTAAAGGCCCTATGGGTTCTATGTGCTGACCACATGACACGCTCTGTCCTCAAATGTTGGCACTGTCTTCGCCAATATGCAGTTTGATTTAGGTTGTAACTTCATGATATTTTGGGGAGAGTTGCACAGTAAAGTTTTTGCCACTTGTATATGAGTTAGAAGATTTTGGTTGATGTTTGTCATTTTAGGGGCTGTCCTCAAATAATATAAGGCTTTTTTTTTACACAAACCTTCCTCCCTCCACATGAGGAATTGTAAGATTTACTGTCCCCCACATCTTATAAATTACATCTTATTAAATGTTTTATGATTTGGTAAATTAGATTGGATTGGCAACAAAATAAGTGGTCTTAAATTTTAGAATACTTAAATTGTAGTAAAATTAAGTGAGATACACACATATAATAAATTTAAATGGAATTTAATAATTAATTTATTTCCACCAAGATATTATTTTAGCCTTTTTCACATCTTAAAGATTGCTTTAAACCTAAAGATGAATTCTGACTCCCCGCCCCTCCACCCTCTGATAGCTCAGTGGTAGAGCATTGATTTGCTAAGCTGAAGGTCCTGGGTTTGATTCCTGTGTCCAGGTGTCATTTTTCAATTTATTTAAATTATTATAAAATAAAACCATGGGGTACTGTGAAAATAAGGCAGCTGTCTTTCACTGTAGTCTGTAGATTATTTATTCTTACTAGGAGTACTCTCACACAACAGGTCCATTCCTTTAGTCAGTGAACTTAGACCACCAATGAGTTCTGTCCTCTGCTCCTCCTTCAGCCCCCAAAAATTTCTTCTCCCCATTGTCACCCAATATTTGATTCCTTCTCCTTCCTAAGCTCCTCTTCCCCTCAACCTTTCCTTCTATGACGTCATGAAGAAGACAGTTCCTACTAAGGATGTGTCCGATCAAGTTTACTTTGCACCGAAGAATCACATCCAAAATGGTTCTCTTTCCATCCACTCTTCTTAGGACTTCATTTGTCACCCTGTCTCTCTACCTGATCTTCTCAAGTACTGATAGACAATTTTAAATTTAATACCATACACAAGTATTAAGTATCAACTAACTTATAACAGAAACTATAATCATTCTATACTGATCATTGTTGCAAAAAAAACCTTTGAATTTGTTGCTAGGAGACATTTGAGAATATTCTAAAAGACAATTTTTTCAAAATTGACAAGTATATAAATTTTGATTCTAAATTTGTATGAGTATTGAGACCTTGTGTTTCCAACAATGGCGAGCAAGATTATCCAGTTTCTCTGTTTTCTTATCGTAGTGGCGATGTTCAACTTGCACACGAAACGTAAATAGTGTATCCTTATTCAGACAAAACCTTAAGAATATAGTCATCTGAACACAATGTAATCTTATAATAATCTAATTAATTAAATATTTGAAAAGAAATTTTGTGTTAAGATGGATTTGAACTCTGGATCTTTGGCTTATAGTCTACACAAATCAACACCGCCATATATTTTAACGACCCCAAGTTGGTAATTTTTCATTAAAATACAGAGTGAGGGTTACTACTTTTGAATATTGAAAATAATGTTTAATTAAAACATTGTTGATAAACAAAATGATTCCATTTACTCCCAAAACTTAATATGCAAGAGTTTTCATGTTAGAAAATATGGCATCATCATATGCCTTGCATTGTAATATAATAGTGAATTTAGGCTATATTAAGATAATCGAACCTCATATTTTTAATTTGTTTTAAATTTACTAAATCAAATTTTTGTTTGTTCAATCTACTTCTTTCATTAGAAGTTTTTTAAATAACTTTAATTATACAGGCCGTCTCAAATGTAAACTGACAGGCAGGCAGACCCATGCAAAGTTCAGGGGTTCACTGACTTTATAAAGTAACTGTTGCACACATGTGTGGTTAGCGGTGAGTGTAAACTATGCATAGCGGCTGGTGGCACATATTTATAACACACACTTTGAAATACTGTGTGTTTGAGGCCAGTTTTATTTGTGACACCTGTATATCATGTTGAGTGACAAATCACTTTATAACCTAGTACTGATAGCCCTTATGTTTATTTGGGATGTTTTGTGCACTTTCTAAATTGGCTTATTTAAATCAACATAATTACTTCTGAACCAACGTAATTCTAGACCACACATAAATCACCTAGGCTCTCTGTTTTTATTCATTTGATGTATTTAATGTTTACTTTGTGAATTGACTGATTATATCAGCACACGACTAATAAAATAACTAAAATCTAGAACAGACACAACACAAAGCCGTTGATTCATCACACATTTCAACAATGATACATTTTTCGGCTATAGCAGAGAATCGAACCTAGGACCCTTAGCTCGGGAATCAAACCCTCGTCCCCTAAGCTCATTAGATGTATGCGTTACAGAGTTGAGATGTTTCGGATAGTGTATAAGAAATGTATTTGCTTAAGTTTGTGAGTCCTTTGACCCAGTATTTTTTTAATGTGTGCAGATGTTCTATCACAAACACAATATGAGCCAGAGCTTTTTAATGAGACTGAAGAGGACGACGATATAGAAGAAGATATTCCAAGACTAAGAAGTAAGACCAAGTTACTTGAGTAAAGATTAGCAAACATCTTTTATTTCATAATACAATGAAATCTCCCTTAACGGACACCCCCTGATTAGAGAAGTCTTCATAATAGTGGGCATTTTAAATTTTCCAGGCAAAAAAAAAAAAAGGGTTCTATGTTGAAACAATTTCCTGGTAATATACTTTTATCATTTAATTTATTTGGGATATTTAACGTGAATGTTTTGAAATAAACTGATTATATCAGGACACGACTTATAAACTAACTTAATTCTAGAACACACACACCATGCAGCCCTTGACCGTTAATTCATCACTGAGAACACAGAAAACGCTCATTTCACCAACGATAAATATTTTTGGCCATACCGGGAATCAAATCGGGGACCTTTAGCTCAGTAGACAGACACGCTACCGACTGAGCTAAGGGGTAGGACCGTACTTTCTCGATAACGGACATGAACACCGCTAGAGAAGCTTGTTTATGGATATCTTTAAATACTTGACAGAAATTGAGAGCACAAGTCCCTATTAAGTATCTACTGTGGAAATGTTAGGAATACCTGTGTCTTACGAGGATTATGAGTAGTTCCACCGGCCTTCTCTAGGAGAGTTTTTAAAATAGCCTTACATAGTAACGACTATGGTACCGGTACTTGAAGATCATACCTCCCACCCCTTCTGAGCCTTCAGGGTGGGTAGGGATTGTTTCAGCAGTTTGACCTGTACTTGAGTGGACATAATATATATTACAGAAGGCCTACTGTTCACATTTCATTTTATTTATGTATTGTTTTATGTATTATGCAATCTGTAAAAATAGATTTAACTGTGTTACAACAGTATAGTTACGGTTTTCTTAAAAATTAATTATATGATTTTTCCAAATAGCGGAGATTTCTTAATTACGGACTTTTTTTGATAACAGAAAGTGTTTGCTATAAAGAGATTTCACTGGTAATATAGCATAGATTCCCCTGTGTTATTTGTTATAACTGATCACATTTACATTATTATTATTAGGTTTCTGTCTTACGACAGGTCCATTCCTTTTATCAGTAAACTTAGACCGCCAATACGCCCCGTCCTCTGCCCCCTTCTTCAGCTCCCAGAATTTTCTTCTTTCCTTCAAGTTATCTAGTATTTGAATCCTTCTTCTTCCTAAGCTCCTCTTTCCCTCAACCTTTCCTTCTATGACGTCGTCCAGAAGACAGTTCCTCCTAAGGATGTGTCCGACCCAGTTGGCTTTGTACCGAAGAATCACATCCAAAATGTTTCTCTTCTCAGGACTTATTTTGTTTGTCACCCTGTCTGTCGACCTGCTCTTGTCAAGTTTAAGAGATAGGAATGATAAATAAGAATATAGAAGGAAAGGTACACTTTGTTTATCCTTAAAAATAGCAAAACTACCTTGCACGTTTCCACTATGGTGTACTTTATAAGATGAGATCATAGTGTAATCAGTCTAGGAAAGATTGCTACCTTTCAGGGTGAACAAAGTGTACATACAAGGGGATTGTTCTAAAGTTGGCAACATGTGAACAGCTACATTTAAAATGGGCAGGGAATTTATCTATTTCTTCTTTATTTACTTAAATCCACCTCCTCCCCAACTATGTTTTTTTTTCTCTTAATTAATCTTAATATTGAATAAAATTTAGTTTCTTGTATATTTAAATATTCAATTATTACTTAAAAGTTTTATTTAAAAGATAATCTTATAATCTATTTTATTTTATTTTAAAAACATGTGTGACATTTTTACTAAAACTAAAAAATAAGGAAAAGTATATTGAATGACAATTGCATTATACCTAATTAGAATCTGAGAATAGATTTTGTTTTCTTTTAATGCAAGCTTTAGTAAAACTAATGGAATATATATATTATAAACTACTATTTTGAGGAATACTGTACATTAATAGTTTTTAATTGGCCTACTATTGTTAATTTTAAAAACTTTAAATGCCTATGCAGAGAAAAATATTTTCTGTATGTGTAGAAATATATTAATATAATGTAAAACAAGAAATAACAAATACAAAAATTGTATAAAAATGAGGTGGCCTAATAGCTAAATAATTTTATAGTAAAGTAAATTGATAGAACTAAAGAAAAAGGAAAAATAAACTGCTAAGAGTAAATTTGATGAAGAAAGCCCACCTAGGGAAAGAGGAAAAATGTGGGAAGAATCCAATGCACAAAGGTAACATCTTCTTCCTTGCTCCTGTCTTCTATAGTAGAAGTAGTCGCACACACATTTTAACACAAATAGAATAATATTTCGGCATTGTTACCCTTATGTTTAATAAAGGCAACAAAGCCGAAATATTATTCTATTTGTGTTAAAATGTGTGTGCGACTACTTCTACTATAGAAAACAGAAGAAAGGAAGAAGATGTTACCTTTGTGCATTGGATTCTTCCCACATTTTTCCTCTTTCCCTATGTGGGCTTTCTTCATCAAATTTACTCTTAGCAGTTTATTTTTCCTTTTTCTTTAGTTCTATCAATTTACTTTACTATAAAATACAAAAAAATTTGGAGATTATATCAAAACTTGATGCAATTTAAAATACCAGACTCGACCTGAAATTTTTAAAAAAAAACCTCTAACCGCCCAGCACTATAAGAAATATTTGACAATAAAATGCAATTGTTAAAGTCTTGAAGAGATAATGAAAACTTCTGTAACAAACTTAAGATTGTTGGTAGTTTGAATGTACTTTAGTTAAATATTAATCATGTCCCTTCACTGTAATAGAGAGTTGTTGGTTTGTTTTGATAAGTTCATTCTCTATTATTAAATAATACTAATTAATTGCTGCAAATTAATATGGTTCAATATTTTTTTGGTTCAGGACACTATGAAGGACCAAGTTTAGACACTCCAACTCTAAACTTGGAAGAAGATGAGAAAACGTCCGATGATTCTGAGGTCACAACAATGCAGATTCTCGCTGCTGTCCTTAAGCGTAGCGACGAAACAGTAACAGATACTGAGGATAGTTATAACAAGGAAGAGATTAACTACGGGGATCAGCCAGAGTTGATTCTTGATACAAAGGACCTGGAAATAAGGGAGACATCTCTCGAAAGCGGTCCAGAGATGATTCGTGACAAAAAGGAGAGGGAAATTGTGGCGACACCGGTCGAAAACAGGCCTGTAAGAAAACTTAAGTCTGTTTACAATATAAATTACTAAGCGCGTCAAGTTATTAGAATTTAAAAATAGTCAAATTGACTTTGGAAATAAACACAGATTTAATGTGTGGCTGCCTGCTATGCTGGTGTATGTGTATATCCTGATCAGTGATCAGCAGGGCCCAAATTTTGATGACCTTATAATTGCCAAAAAATTACCTATAAAATTACGCTAAAACTAAATAATGACCTTACATTTGCAAAAAAAGACCTAAAGAATTTGATTGAAATTCCATAATATGATGTATTTATTTCAAGACATGGTATAGTGAGTGACTCACCAGGAATGTAAAGACGGCACAAAGTTCATTTGAACTCCTAAAAATTGCTCTCCCCTCCCCCTGCAACCCTTTCCAACTTAGGTGTAGTGAAGGTCTCACCAGGAATGTGGATTTTATAAGCACGCAGGTAGAGGAGCACTAAGTTCATTTGGATTCGGACATTGTCTTCTTCAGTCAACAAGTGTGTGGTAAAATATATTATGTTTGAATATTCATGTTTTATCAAAGCACAGATAATTCATAAATATATAAAATCATTTTAAAGTTATTTTCAAATAATTTTAATTTTCTTTAGAAAACCAAACCAAAATGGCAAAAAATGATCAAAAACTGACCTATAAAATATACATTTCTACAATCAGGGGATCATGAACAGAGTTTATGTACAACTGAGCTTTGTCTCTGATGGACCAAAAAAAGATGACATCAAAATCCGTGCCCTGGTGATCAGTAATACACAGTGATAAAAAAAAATAGTTTGGAAAAATATTGTGTGGCGCCTTCAAAAATAAAATTAATGTGAATGGTAGGGCCTAGTACAAAAATTAGATCAAAATTAATTAAAATGTGTTGAGAAAACATTTCCATAAAGCTTATCATTGCATTTGAACCACGAGAATAAAAAAAGATGTTCTTGGCTTTATTAAGGCATTTTTTTTCATGTTACAGTTTTTAAATGGTTGAGTTGAATATATTATGATGAGTAGCTCTATATATTATTAAATCAAACACTACTTTTTTTTTACAATAAAATTTGGTGAATTATAGTTAGTTATCAATTGTTCCTCGTTTGGGCTTACAACACATTACATTAATTATTAATGTCACATTTCATAGAGTTGTCAAAGGTTTTCAGCACTGATTAAATGTTATTTGAACTTCCTAAGGTTGAAAGAAAATCAAGACGTAAAACAATTTTCTTTTTAAACTTGGTTTAGGTGCGCCACATTTTAAATGCACTTTAAAACATGCGAAAGCAGATTAGTTAGAGTTTGAATTCTGACCTAGGTTGAATAAAAGTATAAAGCCTCCTGTGGTCTAGAGGTGTAGACATTTATTATTTATACAGAACTAAAGAAACTAGTGGTCAAGTGGTTTGAGGTTGATTACAGGCCTAGAGGGATTTTGGTTTATCCCATTTATTGCTTGGGATAATTTAGTAAACTTGAAAGTTGATTGTTGGTGAGTTATCTACATCTGGGTATATGTTCAGAGTACGCCCAGGCTGAGCGCACTTGGACCTAGTTTTAAAGTGAATTTTTCTTGTCACAAGTTCACTCAGACTATTTTCATCCCCAGGTTCTTTTTTACATGTACTTTCACTTTCCGCTATATTTTAACTTTAATTGGTCCAAGTAAGCTCGACTGATGTTGGTCACCGTCCGAGTATACTTTGATTGGACGACGCTGTCCTGGTGCACTTGGATTGGGTGTATGAGCGATACGAGTTGTGTCCAAGTGAATGTGCACACATCTTCCTGGTGCGCTGGGTCTGAGTATACTCTGACTCTGTCAAACCAGCCGCAGTGACATGCTAAGAGTTAACTAGGACTGAGCGCACTCGCACTCGCTATGCTTGGAGAGATGGTTTACCCTGTCTTGCTACTCGGATCGTTATAAAGATGGCCGATCTGTGTTCCAAGGTATCGTAAGCCGTAGCTATCGCGGATATGTTAATAATAAAGGAGCTAGAAATTCATAAAAATCATTTGCATGAAGTGAAGAGTAAAATTTGGACCCATAAATGGATTCTCGGGTGGCGAAGAAATTAGATGCATCTACTAATTTTCCCGCTCAATCAATTTTCTAACACAAGCTCCATTCAACGTAACCTATCCCACCACCATTTTGGAATGCTACTCGCTTCCCAAGTTGAGCACATTTTGACTTCACTCTGATCGGATGACGCCGTCCGAAAGGGCTCAGATCACATGTTTGCACAATATGAGTAGTGTCCAAGTAAGCATTAGAGTGTGCTCGGTCTGAGTGTATCATTGTGGCTTTAAGGAAAGTAAAGTTGTAAGCCATAAACTCGGTTGAAAAGAAGAAACTGAAACAAAGATTGATGTTCTCAGGCTCGCTGGTCCAAAGCATGCGACGAAGCAAAGGCTGTTAATAAGCATTTCAGCATGATCACCTCAAAGGTCGACCCGATAAAGGCAGATGAAGCTTGCTACAGGTAAATATACAAGGTGCCACCTTCCTCATCCATCCATACTTCATTAACGTAATTAATATATGTGCATAACTCAAAACAGGTAGTGAGTCGCGGTGAAATAAACCAAGGGAAAGTGACATCACTATTTTAACCATGTGTTAACTATTCACAACCCTTTTAGGTGGCCGCATGGTCTAAGGCGTCACTCTCGTGTCATACACACTATACTGCCGATAACAGGGAGATCGAGGTTCGAATTTCGGTCAGGTGTACCAAGGGTGATTTTTCCAAAATGGGTTCCTACTCTCCTTCCATGTAAATGCGGGTAAACTTCCTCTAAATTCAACCTTACTCATCCCAAGCTCCTTAGGGTAACTAGTACATATGCATATAACCTGAACAGGTATTAAGGCGCGGTGCTAAAAAAAAACTATTCACAGAAGTCAACATCAACTATGTGCTGACTATGAAAACTATGGCAGATGTCATTTTACTGCGAGAAAATGTGCAGTTTGTTTTTTACTTGTTTATAGGGGTACCTACTTAAAAATGCATTTCTAGCACCTGGTACATACTGAATAATAATGGTAGAATTTAACTTAAGTATGGATATAACCATGTGCTAGAATCATAGCTTTATTATTATTATTATTATTGATATAATATCATTATCATAATTACTATCATTATTATTATTATCATCATTATCATCATTATCATCATCATCATCATCATCATCATCATCATCATTACATACCTAATCAGGCCATTCCCTTATGAGATATTCAAGAAACTGTGAATATATCTCAAAAAACAACTCTGTACTTAATCCATCTTCACTAACTTTATCCACACTTGCCTATTCTTGCATACTCCCTTCGTTTCAACAACATCCATACACAGAGTCAGTCATACATGGTATTTTATTCTTAAAACTATTAATGTTTCTCTTTTTCACACAATCATCTACAACATTTACCCACGTCTTACATGGCCTACCCGTTTAATATTTTTATTTTTTTATTATTCCTATTGTTATCTTTATAATTTTCATCAGAGTTTTACAGCCTGTCGACACACAAAGGTCATTAGTGCCGCCGTCATACCTCAATTAAATTAGTTGGAAAAAAAAAGAACCTGGATACAGAAATCAAACCCAGGACCTTTGGCTTAGAGTGCCAATGCTCTACCCCTAAACTATCCATGAATCGTCCTTTTCTCAGGGGTGCCCAAAGTTCCTGAAGTGTTATTTCTATGTCGAAGTGTTCAACTAATTTAATTGAATTTGAACCCAATGAATTAGGTGTGTTCGACAAAGGACTAAATAATCATTTCTGACCGGGATCCAATCATAATTATCTAACTGTAATGCATGAAGTTAAAAAAAATTTTGGTTGCTCAGTAGCGGCCGCTTAATCCATATTTCTTGTGTAAACACGATGTCACTCAAATTTTCTAAGGCAAAGTCTCGGGAGCCCATTGACGGAGTGCAAAAAGACCAAAGAGGATGAGGATTTCCTGATAACAGAATGTCAGACCTGCTCCATAAACCTGAAGATGAACAAGTATGGAGTCCTCATCACCTGCTTTGACTGTCAAAAACTTCAAGGAGATAACAATTGCATTATTAACAAGGTGAGAGGCTGACACCTCGGCTCAGTCGATAGCGTGTCCGCCCGCTTAACTAAGGGTACCGGGTTTGATTCCAGGCATGGCCGAAAAATGTATCGTCGGTGAAATGTGGTTTTACACTTTCACAGAGATGAATTAATGGGCGGAAGGCTGGGTGTTGTGCCTGTTCTATATTTAAGCTAGTTTATAAGTCATGTGCTGATATAATCAGTTGGTTCAGAAAGTGCACGGTAACTTCAATGCACCAGACCATAATTGAGCCATTTCAACCAATCGAGATAGTGCCAACATCTGTTGATAAAGGGTATCATGTGGTTAGCACAACAAACCCTCCGGCCATTAATTTCAGTTTTCCACCCGCCTCGGTGGTCTAGTTAGTTAACGCGCCAGTCGTGTAGAGCTAGACCACCAAGGACGGGGAGATCGAGGTTCGAATCTCGGTCGGGTGAACTGGGAGTGATTTTTCTTAAATGGTTTTACACTCTCCCTCCACGCAAATGCGGGTTCATTTCCTCTAAATTCAACCTTCCCAATTCCTAATCCATTAGTGTAATTAGTACTTAAGACGTATAACACGAACGGGTAGTAAGACGCGGTGATAAATAATAATAATTTCAGTTTTCCAGACCAGAGCCGCTACTTTTTTTTTATTCAAGTAGCTCCTCATTTGTCCATAAACTCTGACAGCTAGACCACAGCAGTGGTAAAAAATACAGTACCTCAAAAAATAATTAAATTAAAAAAAAAGTTACGACATTATCACTCAATATCTGCTGCAGTGGCAAACGCAAATAATAATTATAATAATATGATCAGATTGTATAGCTAGATTGCGGGCTCATGCGATGGAGTTTTTTTAAAAATATTATAAATGTATTTATTCAGTGACTCCTTAACATGCTATAAAATTTTTAAAAATTATGTGTAGTTGTGAAAGTGATCAGAAGATGGAAGTGTGAATAAAGGAAGAGAGATGTTTATTTGTCCCTAGTTAGACCTAACCTAACTCTACTAGCAAGTTGGCTTCCTCTACTATCACATACATCACCTTATTTTGCATGGTTTACACAATTTTTCATACATTTCTGGGTTCGTTACTCTATTAGGTTTTTTTTTAAGTTACCAATTGGAAATACACTTGGAAATGGTTGAAGAAACTCGGGAGATTAAATCTGGATCAAATTTGATGTTTGTAGGATTTCCTCAAAAATACAAGACATAATAATAAAACCAGGGGTGGCTCTAGCCAATGGGTGCACGGGCACGTGCCCCCCCCCCCCTT